>VDFB02168118.1:55593294-55687963 GCA_007258455.2 Sequoia sempervirens
GGATGTATATGGAACTAGGATCAATAACTACAAATCTTAAGAAGGGAACTTCATAGGGAATCAGGGTCCAAAAAGGATATCAGATAATGATCAATCTAGGGAAAATTGGGGGTCTAGAATATAAACAATGAAAATGGGTTAATTCCAATTAATTTTGCAAATACCTCTAACTCTCAAACCAGAGTCAACTCAAAAGGAGAAAAATAGGTCCCAAACGAGACCACAAGACAAAAAGATAAAAACCCTAGGACCTAGGGCACAAGCCAAAAATAGAAAACAAATGGGAAACTGAGAGAAAGAAAACAAATGATAACCAAAAGAAAAAATAAAGAAAAAAAAATAAAAAATGAGAAAGTAATAAAAACAAAAAAATGACCTAGAATCGATGCTAGGAAAAGAGCCAATTGAATTTGGAGTAGAATGATGAAACCCCTTTCACCTTTAGCTTTGGTGCACTCTTGATCAACTCAAAAATTAAATTGTGATTATGAGTTCAATTGAGTGCTTAAAATACTCCAAAATATTTTGTGCATGTATGGATAGATCCACCATTAATGTTGTAGATGGGTGGGATCTTGGACTTAAATAGAATTTCACATCTAAGTGGGAAGGTTGTTTTTCTAATTTAGGTTTGAATCTTCAATTGGTTCCAAGAAGAAAAGACAAAAAAGGAAAACAACATAGGTTTGGGAATGAGAATCAGATTCGGACCCATTTAGAAAAGAGCCAAAATTCGCTTCAAGTTTTGAGACTCAACAACAAGGAAACAAAGATCAAGAATTGAGAATAGATTCAGATCTTTTGAGAAAAGTCCAAAATCTACCCAGGATCCCAAACTTGACACGACAAAGGGTGAACCAGGATCAGAGTTCCAAAACGTATATGAACATTTTAAGGAAAAGGTCAAAATTTGTTGAAAGCTTCAAAACTTGACAAAAGGAAAAGGGAGAAGGTTTGGAGATCCATAATGGATTTGAAATTTTTTGAGAAAAGTTTGAAATCCATGTAGGGTTTAGAAACCTGATGAAGGCAACACGAGGGGAGCTCAGGAGAATGAAAAATCTCAGGGCCAAAAGGAAAATGACACCAAGGACAAAAGACAAGCAAGAAAACAAGAACAATAAAAAAGGCGGACCCATTTTAACAGAAGAAGAAAAATGAGGGATGGTATGTAGGACATAACAAATGGTGACTCGACTAGGAAAATAATTTAAACATTTTTAGGATATTAAGATATTTTTTCACCCTAAAATCTCTAGTTTATACCCTTTTAACTTTTTATGATGAGTTCTCCATGAATGAGAGTGAGCTAAAACCTCAAAGGAACCTTGTGAAAACCTTGATATCCACATGTGTGTGCATCTGATTAATTGTTTCTTCTAAATATTTTTTAGTTCCTAAAATGAAAAAACCATTGTGTAAGATACATTAAGTAGGTTATATCATTATTGTGCAAGGATATCCTGGGCATTGCTTCGCTATCAGTCAGGCATCCATAGCCCCAACGGAGATACCTTTGGTTCCTTCCAAGCATATCTCTACTGCTAGCTGGGTGTCCATAGCCCCAGTATAGATACTTAGGTCACCAATTTTAACTAATCCCGTATCATTATTTTATTCTATTTTTTTTCATTTCACTCATATGTATAAATAATTCTTTTATACATTCCCAGTTCCTAGGAGTTGAATCCCAAGGAATGGGTTTAGAGCCACCATTGATATCATGGAAATGGTATAACTCTAGATTTTCCACTTGAGACAAGATGAGATCCTATTTAGAAACTAACCAAACTTCAAATATTTAATGTCATGGTTTTAAATATATATTTATTTGTTGTTCATAGAGGCTCCTTAAATATCATCATGTCTTGTAGATCCCTCATATTTGTGTCAAAATAGATGTAGACCAAGGATTCTTGAATAAAATAAAAGTATCTCGAGAATGTGGAAATCAAAGTCTCAGACAAGGTGCCTTAAAAAATAACCTTCATACACAATCATTTTCCAATATTAGTATAGGTTTCTCGTATATTTCTCTATTCTCAATTGCTAGAAATTTATTTGAGAGACAAT
Organism: Sequoia sempervirens; assembly: GCA_007258455.2. NCBI lineage: Eukaryota > Viridiplantae > Streptophyta > Pinopsida > Cupressales > Cupressaceae > Sequoia > Sequoia sempervirens. The sequence goes on from VDFB02168118.1 coordinate 55,595,368, forward strand.
TCTTAAGAACAACAATATCTCCTTTCACTATTCATGAAAGACATCTCTTTATAAACTTCTTGACTCATGTGAAATTATTATTGTTCATCTTTAATCTCCTCCCATTTCTAATTCTTCCATCCCTAGTTTATATCTATATTTTTGTAGGGATTTCTATGCTTTCTATCTTCTTAAAACTCTAGCTATTAGCTCTTTGTCTATTTTATTTTGGAATCTATAAATTCAATGGTTGGCACTAATAGAATTTATAAATTAAATGGTTGGCACTATTAAATTTCAACATGGAGTGATTCATCTTGACTATGTTCATAAAATTAGAAGGATTTAGTTTGGTGTTCATAGGAAAATATTAGATGTTGATCAATACTGTAGTGAAATAATTTCTTATTTTCCATATGAATTTAATTAAAATGAGATGGCTACTCTAGGTATGATGAATCTATAGCTAGATATAGTGATAGCCTTTATTCCCACAATGGTTAAGATGTCATTACTAATCTAATCATTGATGGATTATCACATTTTACCCTAGGTGTTCAAGATAAATAACAATTTTGAAAGGTATGAATCAAAATATCATAACCTAGATTTGGGTTGCCTTTCTCACTCCTATGGGTGGTTTCATCCTTGTTCCATGCTTGGGAGATCTTTTTTACATAAACATATGAGAAATTTTATATTAAAAATAAGAAAATAATACATTATTGATTCAATGATGATCAACTCTTTTATGAAGGTTATTTTGAACCTAAAGGCTAAATAATCTACTAACCTGGTCACCTTCAAGGTTTTTTGGGCATTTGTTGTTTTTACTCTAGGGTTTCGACTGAAGTCATTATGAGGGAGCAAGTTTTGGGAAAAATGCTACAACCCCATTTTTTTAATTTAATATTTCGTGGTTTCATTTGAAAGGTGCTCAATAGAATACCTTTTTCTCAAAAAAATTATGATTGTTTTGTTTATTCCATGTAGGCTTTATATTGGCACCACTTGGTTGTGGGAGAAACATATTTGAGTGAGTATGTTTTGAATGAAATCCTTTTGATAGAAACTATTTAGTTGGCTAAAAGTGTGAAATATGTTTGTACTTTTACCTTACAGGCATGGATACCTCGTCTTTCTCAGTATCAACTTGTCAATTGTTTCTGAAAACACTAGATTGTATGTGTTGTGACTATGTACCACCACATTACAACATTCACCTCATGTCCTACATCATGTGTTGAAGAAAAAATTCCTCTATGTTAGTTCATACCTCCTATCATACCTTAGAGCCCTCTACAAAAATAACATATCCCCATTATCAATGTAAGGATTTAAAGTTGTGTTATCCACCTTGCATAATGTTATAAATGTAATATTTGTTAATAATTTGGTGTACCTAGGGAATCTATGGATGCATGTATCACATGGGTCCAGCATTCTTCGGGCCACTTTATGTGTTGTATGTAACATTGGATTAAATATTTAATTTGCACATGGGAATAATATTTAATATTGGGAAAAATTGCTACCAATATTAAATGAGGGGTTAATGGTTTTGTAAGATCATGTTATTAGTCACATAGTTTTATGTAATACCACTTGGTGGTTTTGTGTGAGATATTTTCTATAAAAGTAAACACATGGGTAGTTTAAGTTTGGAAGGTTGGCTAGTTGGTAGGTTAGCTCTTGTTAGCATTTGTGAAGTTTGAAGCATGGCATGGGATGTGTGGTTACATGCTTGTTCACATGAAGTGCTTGTTGAGGGCTTGATATTTCAAAGGTGTTCATGGAGGACTCTGAAGATGTATTGTAATGTTTATTGTTGAATAATACATGAGTGATAAATGCTTTTGGAGGCTAGGTTTTTCCATCTTGAGGATTTTCCTAGGGTATATCTTGTGTCATTTTTGATGGTATGTTGTCTATTCCTTTTCATATGGATTATGAATACTTGTTTGCATAGATTTCTCTATTTGGGTTATGTGGAAATTATCTTGGGTGGATGAATATTTCCTTTCATTGGTATCAGATCCATGGTTGTGGTTTGTATAACCCTTGTTGGAGTAGATTTGGTGTATAGTTGAATCTAGGGCTTGCATGGAAAGAATGAATACATTGCAAGATGTGAGGGTTTTTTGTAGAAGTTTTTAATAGATTTAGGGTGTTGGGGTTGCATATTTGTGGCTATTTTTTGTAGATCTAGGTTTATGAATCTTTGTTGGTAAAATGTTTTTTTATGGATGTTCACCGTGATGGCTTTGTAGGGGAAATTTTGTAGATGATGACCCCTTGGGAAAAAACCAACCTTTCCATGGATCTAAGAGATCCAAGAGATGAAGATTGACATAAAATTCAACCTATTTTGGTCACTATGAAAAAATGCAAGTTTTTTTTGCCCCTTGCCTTATTTAGCGATACAACTGCCAAATTTGTAATTGCAAGAAAAATAAATTAAAAAAGTATGCATTTTATTAAAAAGTTATTTTCCCTGTGCATTGTTTTATTAAAACCCAAAAAATTTAAATTGAAAAATAAAAAGAAAAATATAAAGGTTGTGGGAGGTCCACAAACCCCCTTGCACAGTTGGGTATTGTGCAACATACCCTGCGGTACTGGTGCCAGTAGTACCATTAGGGTACTACTGAAAACACCTCCTTTTTGGCCAGTAGCTAGGCTAGTGGGGCATATCCCTCTAGTCTGTTGGAAATCCAATGGGGTGGAAGCCTCAGCCCCTACGAGTAAACAATAAATTTTCGCTGTTATTAAATTTTTTTTTTTATAAATCTACCCAAAACAATTAAAGTCCACTAAAAGTTTTAATTATTAAAAATTAAACTACTTTAAATATGATGTTGGGTTTGCAACTTGGTGCGTTTCCCGAGCACCACTAGCGGGATGTGGTGGCTCTACCCAAGGCCATCCTTATTTTTCTCTAATAGCCAAATTGTGTAACTTTATTTTAGGGGGCATAACTTTTGTCTAGGGTGTCCATTTTTTGACTTCTTATACTCATTGGAAAGGTGGTTTTGAGAACTACATTGTGGTATCAATGGACTTTCCATATTTTTTTGTTTGGATAGTTATTTGATTGTTGTAAGTTAGATGTTCCTTTCAGGCTTGGAGAGGTCATAACTTGTGCATACAAAGTCAAATTTTAGACTTCTTATAGTCAATGGAAATCTTGTTTAGAGAAATAAATAATGGATAAGGCTTGAAGATGTTTAGGAATGGTTTTTTTTTTAATTTCCATCTGAGTTGTTTATGGGTTTTTTTGACTATGGTGATTTTGTGAGCTATGGCTATTCAACTCTTGGTGATTTGATGTTGGATTCATTGTATACACACATGTACATCTCTAATTACTCTCATTTGACATGGTTATTAGTATATTTTTGGATTTTTATGTTGTATTGTTGCACCTACGAGTTTTGTAGGTTGTAGGTTGTCTATGCTTACATATTGCATTTATGAATTGGATGTGGGTTGTCTATTCCCATAGATGCTTTAGTTTTTTTATAGATTTAGATTTTTGGCTTGATTTAGTCATTTGTTTTGCTGGTTTGCTTGTCATGTTGAGGAAGAGAGATGGCATTAATAGGTGCAATCATGATATGGAACCTATGTATTTGAATATGTGATGCAAACTCATGTGACACAGTTGGATTGTGTTGATGGTAAATTTGGTGGTGATCATGGTGTCATGGATGGTCCTTGTACTTTAGGGACTTTGGCATGACATGATTGTTTATGCAGGTAATTTTTTGGTGGTGTTAGATTGATTCTTGTTTGGTTTGTGGTTGTGTATCTTCTTGGCTTGAGGATCATGGTTATGGTTGATCTTCATTAAGGAGGTTGTCATCACAATGTCATTGATAACTTGATTACATGATTTAGTGGGAGCTTGTGACAGTGATGGTTTGGCGGTTGTATCTTCTTTGTTTGGAGATCATCATTTACACTCTTCCCTTTGGGAGCTCAATGTTGATTTCTTTGATAGAGTTGGGGCTACAAATTATCTTCATTTAGAGGATGGTTTTCATGATTCCATAGAGAGCTTGGTATCATGGTTCAGTGGGAGCTTGTAGAGATGATGTGGATTCACCATTTGGTGGTGGAAAATCTTCTTTGTAGGAGATGGTTATCTTCATGTGGTATGTAGATGTTGACATCTTGGTTAGTCATGAAGGAATCTTTAGTATTTGGTTGAGGTGTCATGATTTGTCTTTTTTGACATGTGATCCTTGTTTGATAGGATGGTTTTGTATTATGTCATGGTTTACTCTTGATTTTGGATTAGAGTGTTGGCATGATATAGGTGCATGATATGTTCATTGGAGCATATGATCTTCTTTTGAGGAGATATGACATCATGATTTCATAATGTGTTCTTTCTCAAGATTGGAGCTTTGACATTGACCTTGTTGGTTCTCTTGGTATTGGGTACATTGATCATTTTCTTGGGAGCTTCATGATGATGCTATGTTGCATTTGGATTTTGGCATGAATTGATTCATTATGGGTACTCATGGATACTTGGAGACATAGGTGAGGCTAGGATATCTCTTGTGATTAGAGACATGTGTTAAGATGGTTACTCATTGATGAGGTTTCATTTGGAAGTCCGAGGAGCCTACACCTTGGTTGGATGTGAGTTCAACATGGACCTATGAGGAGATTGTTCTTAGATGAGTCATTACGACTTGGATATCTTGGAGGGGTATTCTCATACCCACTGTTGGTCTACTCGACGATTAATCATCTGAGGTATTGCCCATTGTTATTTTCAAATGCATTATGTTTTATGCTTGATTTTCTCATGTATATGGATCTTGAGCTATGGTTTTCTAGTTTTGGAGGGTTCATTTGAGGGATGTTTACATGTTTATCTCCTTATACAGTATGAGATTATTCATATATGTTAAGTTTAGGAGATATTATTAGGCTTATTTCCTTCATTGGGAATGAATTTTGTTTGATCTTCCTTTGGTTTGAGATGCATACATCTTGATTATGGTTATATTTGGATAGTACTATTCTCTTTGGGGTTTTATAGAGATCATATTATCACATCTTATAATTTAGAGGTGTGTGTAGAATTACATGCTATGTTTTTTATTTGCATGCTCTCTCCTTTGTCTTGTTCTACTTTCTCGATGTTTGTATTCACATGACATTGGCTTTGAGATCTTGCATGGAGCTATAATGATCATTTTTGTGATCATGCATTGTTCATTGTTCTTTGGTGATGACATGGAGGTTCTTTTATCTCTTTCCTTGGTTGAGTATGAAGAACTTGGGAGAGCTATGGAGACTTGTGGTGAGAGATGTATTGCAACATATTGGTTTGCAAGATTTGCATATCTTTGTGGATATTCATTGGTACTACATGATTCTTTTTACACTTATACATGATGCTATTGGTAGATATTGCATTCCTTGATCATTTTTATATTTGACATTACCTACATAGTGGGAATTCCTAGTTGTGTATGTTCATTATATGACAGGTTTAGATCTTGGAGCTTGTGATTGTATGTTATGGGTTGTATATGTTGATGGCATGAGGCTCACTTTATATTATAATTATACCTTTGAGGTATGGATAGTTGGATGTGTTAGCATTTTTTGTGGGTGCCATTTTTAGTTATGGTGATTATATCTTGACACATATTGATACATACTTGTTACCTTTAGATTGAGTGTTTATGTATTGGGATATCGATTGGAGGTAAGACTTATGCTTCTTTGTGACAAATTGTATGGAATCTCTTTGGATAGATTCTTATCTTTGTGTGTTGGCATGATGGAGGATGAGAGAATTCATTCTTGATATGGTGGTCACCTTGATTCTTGTTGTAGGTATCCTAATGGAGCACATGGAGCACTTTGATTCCTTGATGGTATATGTGGCTATGGGGATTGTTCCCTTGTTCATGTTTGAGTTTACTTGTTTACCCCTTATGAAATGTATACAACAAGTGGGATAATATTAGGAAAAATGTGTGTTGTTCTCCTTTCCTAATGTTATAGATATAATATTAATTTACTATGTGGTGCACCTAGGAAATCTAGGGATGTGTGCATCACATGGGTCTAGCATTATTGGGGCCGCTTTGTGTGTTGTATGTAACATCAAGGATTAAATATTTAATTTGGGTTTACACATGGGAATAATATTTAATATTAGGAAAAAATAATGCCAATATTAAATGAGGGGTTAATGGTTAAATGTAAACTCATGGTATTAGTCACATGGTTTTATGTAATACCACTTGGTGGATTTGTGTGAACTTGTTTTTATAAAATAAAACACATGGGTAGTTGTCTAAGGTTGGGAGATTTGATAGTTGGAAGGTTAGCTCTTGTTAGAATTTGTGAGGGTTGAAGTATGGCATGGGATGTGTGGTTATATATGCTTGTTCACATGGAGTGCTTGTTGAGGGCTTAATATTTCAAAGGTGTTCATGGAGGAATTTGAAGATGTCTTACAATATTTATTGTTGAATAATACACAAGTGATGTATGATTTTGGAGGCTTGGATTTTCCCCCTTGAGGGTTTTCCCAAGGTGTATTTGTGTCATCTTTGATGGTATGTTGTCTATTCGTCTGCATATGGATTCCGAATACCTTTTTCCATATATTTCTCTATCTGGGTTATGTGGAATTTATCTTGGGTGGATGCATATTTCCTTTAAATCAAGTTCTCTCTTTGATGTAGAAATTTTACCTTTTTATATTACTCCCTCTTATATATTTCTAGGAATATTCTCCACACTCCCCTTGATTCTCTCTAGGATAGGTTTCTTCCACTCTTTCATCTTTAGAATAGCATCCACTAGTATACCTACCATTTTGATAGTTATTTCAATCATCTCCTTTATTATTTTGATGGCTCACATTATATTATTTGTCTTTGTGGTGTTGGTAACCCCTTCTTTGATGTCTTGGGCTTGCTCCCTTGCCAATGCACTTCATTTGGTTACTATGGATCTTCTCTTATATTCCTATCTAGCAGTTATTCATATCCTTTTACTTATAATTTTGTTTATTCTCTGTGGTGAGAATCAATTGGTAGGAATCCTCAACTATATAGATATTCCACATATGTTATACTTCATGATGGTTTCCCTCATTCTATTAATGTATTTGGATACTTTCTTAGCTCCTCATGATTTCTTGGTCTAATTTTCAACATGTAATACTCATTATTTTACTCTTTCATAGTCATCTCTCCTTACCATCAATTATGTAGCTCCTTCAATAGCTCCAACTAGTAATTGGTTGGGATAAATTTTGATTTTATATTTTTCAACATTTAATCCACCTTGTAATGCTTGGCTTCCCCATTCTATATATCTTCAACTAAAATTCCTCCCATTATATTGCCACATGGCCTTTTATTTTTCTATTTATAAATTTTACCCGGTCTAGGCCCATAATGTCTTCATACTCACAATGTTCTTTTAGATCTATGATCTAATCTCACAATGTTCTATTTATAAATTTTACCCGGTCTAGGCCCATAATGTCTTCATACTCACAATGTTCTTTTAGATCTATGATCTAATCTATCAATACCTTAGTATCCAAATTCTCAAAGAATTTTGGTATTTCTTCCATTTCATTTTATTAATTTCCAAAATAGACTTCAACATTCTCTCCTTATACTCTTCACTTACAACTAATTCACAGGGAAAAGTTCAAAATCAACTTCTAAGCATTTGCTGCATACATTCATGAATTTTATGGGGTATTATGAGGTAAATCATGAGGATGTTGTCATGAAGCTTTTTTTTTCAGTCTTTGAAGGAAAATGCTAGAGATTGGTTCTCATATTTAGTGGTATGTTCTATAGCTTCATGGAATTAGTTTATGATAGCATTTGTAGAACAATTTGGTGAAAGGGTAAATCCAAATGTGGTAAGAAATTCTTTTATGGAAATCTAGAAAAATGAAGATGAGTTGGTTCCTGCTTTCAATCTTATATTTGCAAAGGCAATAAGGGATATTCTTAAAAATATGCAACCAAATGATGTTGAATGTTTGGTTGTGTATTTTGGTGCATTTGATAATAAGATGGGTTATTTGTTAAGAGATAAAGATCCTGCAACATCACACCAGGAATATCAAATTGCCAAGGATATTGAGAACAATTTGAAATACTCAATGATGAAAGGATGTATGGCTGCAAGTGTTGATTATCCTAACACACCTCATGCAAATAGAATTCATGGATCAGATAATAGAGATGATTGTCAAGATGATAATGCTACTACTGTTATGATTTCTCCATCATCACAATATGCAAATCATAGTGAGCTCCAAGTTGAACATCAATGAAATTTGAGCAATGTTGATCAAAAGTCTTTTGTTCAAGGACTGTATAAAATAAAAAAACGCATAAGGGAGAGTCACCCTATGATTTATTTTTGAGGTTTTTGGATGCTTTGCTGAAAGTTCCCAAAATTTTCAGACTTGAGGATTTAGAGTGCATTGATCTATTTTGTGAAATCTGTGAGTTTGGGCTGAGTACCTTGGCAAAGGAATTGAATCCCTATAGCTTTGACCAAGTACCTAATTGGATAAAGATTGTAGAAGAAGCCAAGTGTGGTTATGCACAAAATGAAGATCACAATTATCTTATTGAGAAAAATCAGATAACAATGCAAATAAATGAAAAGAATGTATCAGAAGATGAACATCCATCTTGTTGTATTGATGAAGGTAATGATTGTAATCAACTCACAAACAACACATATGCAGCGCAATACAATAGTGATGAAGAAATAGATACATGGGATGATGACAAAATAAATATGCAGGAAAGCTTCTTTTGTAATATCTTAGGTGATGAAGAAGTAAAATAGATACAAGATGTCATTCCATGTCAGGTTTTGATCAGTAAAAATAATGCAAATGTGGCTGATATTTCAGTGCAAACCAGTAATCGTGATCTTGAAAATACAACTTTAAGCATTCATTTTGAAAATTTTGAGCATGGTTTATGCAGTGATGAATTTTCTTGTGATGAGGATCATGATGAGATTGAAGTAACTTTTGATTGCTTCTCTGAGGATTGTAACTGCTCTTATGAGGATGATCTAGAAGTATATTCCTCACATGAAGGATGAAATGATATAAATGCTCATGAAGTCACTTGTCCACAAGTGAAGGAACAAATTAAATATGATGAATACTTGAAATGTAGTTTGGGTTTTCCATCAATAGAGCATGTTAATTGTGTGAGTGATGATGAATTTGAAGATAAGAATGTGTGTGTTCAGTATGTTGATCCTGACCACAATGCTAGAAATGATAAAAATACTAATGAATATGCTTATATCCCAATTGCTCATGATTGTTTATATGAAGCAGAGATGGAAATATTTGTGATGTATGAAGAAGATGATGATGTACACACTGATGAAGGAAGGGGTTCATTTTGGAATGATCAAGTTGTAAATTGTGACAGGCATATGGATCTTGAATCAACATTATTACCCATTGATAATATTGAAAAGCTAGTTGATTCATATGAAAATAAAGTTTTAGATTGTGTTGATATTGCAGAAATTCTAGATCCATGTGTAGAGCAGCCAAAAGATGAATCTAATGGTGGATCTCATGTTAGTAAATGTGAAATTGAGTACAATTTCTTCTTTGTTTATGTTCCTTATCTTCACAATATGAATTTAGACATGTTTTCATCCAATGAGAAAAAATATTTATGAGAAAGAGAATGAAGATTTTGGTTTTATTACTAATGATTTTTTTTTAAATAGCAACAATTCTTCCACATTTGGGCTAGCACACTTATCAACTGATATTGCACATAAAGTTACTAATGCACATGGGTGTATTTTTGCTGACCTTGTTGATACTGAATTGTTTGAGCCTAGTTTGGAAGTATTTCACATTGAGCTGAGTGATGATTTAGAAAATGAATCAGAATATGATATTGAAATTTAGATGAATGCATTTACTCATTTTTTGGATGTTGATGATGCTATGATCTCCATTTCTAGGACACCAAGGTGTGTTCTGATGTACCTAAATCGAAATGCCAAGAAATGTGTTTGTGTCATGATACCCAATTCAAGGAGGCTCCTGAATATGCATTTTTTATTTTTGATGCACCTGGGGATTTTTTGCATAGTGCACAACAAATTTTTTATGAAAGTTTTTAGTTTCATGTGCAAACTGAATGTGGTGTCAAAGTTTATAGTGTCAATTTTCAAGTCGATTATGTATGCTTCACTTTTTCAATTCAATTAGATAAGCTTTTGTTAGAGCATGCTAATGAGCATATTGGTTATATACACTATAGAATGCATGGGTTCCATGTGTTGTTTGATTGTATCTTTTAGTCAGGCACATTTTATGATGATGAGGAAAGTTTTGGAAATGTGGAATGTATGGTTGATTGTGCTAATCACAATGGAGTTAATTATTGGGAAATCCGTAGTAGAACTGGTGATCCACTACAGACAACAAAAAATAAAGTATTTGATAGAGGGAAGAGTTAGTTTTTGATTTTGGGGGGCTTGGGCCAACCAATTTGAGGATTGAAGCCTATGGAATTGCATGAGGCAATCTTAAAGTTTTGTACATCTGAAAAGGCTTCTGGAAATTTTGAAAGGATGATATATTGTAAATTATGTAAATATTGTATATAGGTCTGGTGTGTTTGCTTTTGGTTGCATCTGCTTGCCTTGTCCTGGCAGGCCCCTCAGTTTTGTCTCTCTAAGCTGGTCTGCTTCACCAAGAGATTTGAATTCTCGCCATATCCACCAAGGGTATGTGTCCCTGAGCATGAGCCACTGGTAGAGCTTCTAAAATTTTGAGAATTTTAGCACTGGGTCTTTCCTTATCATGATTTATTGCTTCTGTGCCTAAGGGTAGGGTTTAAGGTTTTGGTCTAAATGCCCTCTTTTCAAATTTTATAAGTTTTAAACCCTTTGGAGTTCTAATCTTTTGTTGAACTATCATACCCAGTTAGCGGTCCTTTGAGTTATAACTTGAGCTATTTGAATCGTACCTTTACTGGTCCTCTACTTTAGGTTCACCGGTCACCAACCTTTTTCCCATCACTTTAATACTTCCAAAGTCGGATAAAAATATTTCATGTTAAATGACTTATGTCTTAATTCATTTCTTCCCAAGGGTCTAAGTCTCATCGACCTAGTTGGGTCCCCATTTAAAACTAATTTTATTGCATGTACAATTTTTTCCAACTGTTTGATCTCAATATTGGATCCTGGCCGCTCCCTACCAACACCATGGGAATAAAATAATGGTTTATAAAATGTAGTGGGGTTAGCGGGCTGCCAACACATGTTTTACTGTAGAGGTGGGTCCTGGTTTCCACTATCATTCTCGACTCCTAAAGGTTCCCAATCAATGGTTGATAAGTGAAGTTGAGATTTAATCTCAACTGTTCCCTGCCAACCCCACAAGAATTAAAATAATGCTTCTAAAAGCAGCGGGGTCAATGATTGAATGACACATGGATCTCTTCCTTCGCTTGGAGAAGGATGGTGGAGCCCATAGATGGATGAATTGACATTCGATTGAAATTTTTTATTGGCCAATGGATTGGCGAGTGATGGCGATGGAATTCAAATCTTGTTGACTCAATCTGAGTCATTTAACATGCCATCTCACCATGAGATCGACCACTAGCATTCAAAATTGAGGATATGGACATGAGGGTCACTTTGCTTCACGCGAGTGAGAATTAATGATAGAAAACACATGCAAGACTACTCAAATTTGATCCTAATATGTGTGAATGATTTCTTTTTTGCAATGATTGAAGATGATACACCAATTTTGAAGCATTTGAGATATTAACGGCTATGATTCAAAATCCAACCATTAATTGTCTGCTCGCTCATGTTGGATTTCTTTGAGAATTGATGATCGACACGCTCAAGTTGCTCAATAAATAGGAGTTAATGGCCTTTGTTTTTTCACAATTGCAATCAAAACCTGAGAAATTCTAAGTTTGAGAAAAGGGTGGTGAAAATTTTATTCTTTGCAATCTCTTTAGGTTGATAGGAATTGTGAGGATTTGAGTGTTGTGTTTTTGCAAAATCTTTTGAGAAACTAGTGAGGGTTTTATCTGCAATTGTGAATTCTTATTGTTCCCATCTTATCCTTGTTGAAAATGAGTAAACCCATTGTATCCACTTCCCCAGTATGAAGGTCTAGACGACTCAATTTTCTTGAGTCACATGATGATATTCTTGAGAATGAACAAGGCACACCTGGAGTTCTTGCGATTCCAAAGGAGAAGGGAAAGATGAAGGCCTATGGTAAGAAATATGTGCAGATTAGTGTCAAGAGTACTTATCATTTGAGAAGCAAGGTTGTTCTAGGAGAGTCGACCAAATTGAAAGAGAAAGAGCTATTAAAATCTGTGAGGGAAGCAAGGAGGAAGAGTAAGTATAACTTGGCTTACATGGGACGAAATCATTCTCCCATTAGAATATAGAATGGTCCCTCAGATAGTGAGGCTGAAATTGATTTAGGATACCGCCAGTACCTTCTCAGCATGGCTAGTCTGATGGAATCTGATGGAGATGAAGGGGTGGCTTCTCTAGTTTCTGCAAGGACACGAAGTGGACATGTGTATTCTGGTTCCGATTGAGCAGGATTGTTTCTTGCTCTTAGGTTTTGTTGTGTGATGATAATATTTCCTTGGTGACTTTTTTTGTCCTTCTCTGCATATGTTTGGTTTTTGTCTTTTGTGCAAACTGGGAAGCCTTTTCGCTAGTATCATGGATAATATTTTGCCCGATGTGGGCATGGAGTTTGGAGGCTGCTACAATGATTAAGGAGACCTTTTTGATGGATTAGTCGGTCTTCTTCAACAACTCATGTGGAATTTTGTTCTTTTTCTTTCCCTTATTCTGCAAATGATTACATGAAACTATTTGGGGAATATCTTAAATTCAGGTGAAATTAGCTTTGAAATGTAATGAAATGTAACTATAATTCAGCCCGATGCTTGTTGCTCCCTTATTCTATAGAAAGGGATTTCAAGGCTGATTACAGGGGTTCGATTTTTGAGTCTTGAAATGGTCTAGGTGAAAAGAAAAGGTCAAAAAAGAGAAGATTGTAGATAGATGAACTAATGTGTAGATTAGAATGGAAGTCTAGGATTTGATTCATGTATGTAATGATCTTAAAATATTTTTATAGTAGCAACAATAATATAAGAAAGTATCAGTTCTAAAGCATATGCTCTCCTATGTAATTTTCTATCAGATTATGAATGACAATGGTTAATGATATTTTTTGTTTGTCTTCAATGGTTTTAATTGGATGAGTAAGTTTATTTTTGCTTCAATTCAAAGAATTGATTAAATGATAAAATAAGGTTATAGGTATGGGAGGAAAGAACATGGGATTTAATAAGTAGTTGTGTTTTAGACATAGTGAGTTTGTAATAACCCTCCTAGTTGCTAGTTGGACTCAGTAGTTTTTATGCTTTGATTGGATACATTGATACTGTGATAGTACTGGTTTTGTGTGATTGGTTAGTTAGACATTTGATGATGCTGTTATTCCATTTGTGGACATGATTATTTCATATGACATTGTGGTTGGCGATGTTAGTTTATTTTCATAATTATATTATGATACAGTGATTTAATAAATTATGTCATGAAATGAATTGTTAGTTAGAAGTGTCAATTTATCAATCATATTATAATTGTTAGGATAGATGTGATGAAGGACAGTGTAGCATCACTCATTGCGAGTGCTCTGTTACGCTGCGATTCCTTCTCACAATACAATGCTTTGATTTTATATATATATGCACATGTACACGACTTCGTTTGTATGCAGGTATTGCAGGTACATAGTCTCGATTCCACCTACTTCAGCAGGACAGGGTGAGCACCAATAGCCCAACGGTTAAATGTTGAAACAGAGGTGACAATGAAGTCATCTCGAGTCCCATGTTGTCAAACTGTCGAATTGATTGGTATTGTACGTTTCTTCTTGTAGTGGTCGTCAGGTTTGTGTTTGTGTATTGTCGTATTGTATCAATGTGGCACTTTATAAGTTATGATTTATTTAATTTAAATAATTGTTATTAATGTGGCACTTTATAAGTTATGATTTATTTAATTCAAATGATTGTGTATTTTAATGTTAGATTAAATTGTATTTAAATATTTAGAAGTTTTAGTTTTAATGTTATGAATTGTATTAAATGCTAATTAAATATTAAATGGTGGTTATTATTTTAATTAATTATCTTGTTGAGGATGAGTATTAAAATAAATTATTAAAATAAAGTATATTTTGTGCAAAACAAATAAATCTTACAAAAGCAGTTTTGAAAATAGAAAGTAATAAAAAAAAAGAAGGAAACTCAACTAAAATGAAATAGATAGTTTCTTTTTATTAGATATATTTTTTTAGAAATTTCAAAAAAAAGGAAAAGAGGCATATTTTATTATTTGCAGAATGGTGAATTTGGAGGCACGGGAAGAATGTGACAGAGATTTCAAAAGAAAAGAAAATAAAAATAATGCCTTCGAATGTTGTGAGATTATTCTGAAGTTTTCAAGAAAAAGGGAGATTGTCAATCTATTGCTGCATGTTTTGGGAAGGGCTTCGGAAAACAATATTGGATTTGAAGTTGAGCACGAGGTTCTGAAGAGGAGGAAGAACGAAAGCTGTTCGAGAAGACTCTCGGGATCAAGCTTCATCAATTTTCTCAACCAAGCGTAGGATTCCAGGTTCCACTCTCTTCTCTTATTTTTTTTAAAATCTGTAAAAATAATAGAAAAGGGCTTGAATTAATTTTTACTTGTAACGGAAAATAAATAAACAAATGAATAAATATGGTTGATTGTCTGAAAGAAAGAAAACTTTTGTTTAAATAGAAGATAAACAGAGGAAATTAAAACTGTTCTTTAAAGATATTCTGTGACTTTATTTTATTTTAATTTTATTTTAATTTTTGACTGTAAATGAAATTTGTTTTTAAATCCTGGGAAAAATTGTTCTAGTTTCTCTAAAATCTAGTTATGGGAAAAGAATGTCCTTCATTACATTGCTTAAATGTACTGCTGTATATGTATATATGTGTGAAATATATCCATGTATTTAAATTCCGTTGATCTGTCTATCTGTGTCATGGATTTATATATATTATATTTATATTATATATATGAGTTTGTTATTTTCGCATTATAATCTTTTTGAGAGTTTGAAATGAAATAAAATCATTTTTTTTGGGCCGTATCGGCCGTCGGAATCGTACCAGGGGTGGAGATTAATTTTATTAAACCCTGTGTTTTGTTTTTATTTTAAAATAAAATTTATTTTGGCCGAATAGGCCGTCGGAATCCGTATACGGACGGATTTTTATTTATTAAGATTATGTGTTCATTTTTTTTAAAACAAAAAAATATAGAGTAAAAATTATTTTGTATGGGGTTTGGGGAGGGCACAACAGGCCGTCCCACCCTGCCTCGTGGCATGGACTGCCACCAGTCCACGACAGCAATCAGGAGGCCGCTACATTAACAGCCCATGGGGATCAAAGAGTCCCCACTTGCTCTTGCTTGCGAGCAGGTGGGGGTCCCTTCTTCTTCTCTTTTTTAGTTTAAATTTTATTTATTTTTTTAAAATTTTATTTATATACAAATATATATATATATCTATATATATATATATATATATTTTGGTGAATATTTATTTTATTAAATATTATAATTATAATTTATTTTATTTTAAATAGATTTATAATTATTTTATTTAATATTATTTTCATTTTAAAATGTAATTTTTGTATAAAGAAATTAATGTTTATTTATAGATTAGTATATATAGCTGGAGGGTATTATTTTATTTTATTTTTTGGTTGTTATGTTGAGCAAATAAATTAATCAGAAAATTAGATTTTTTTGGTACTAAAAATGGACTATGTAGAATTAGTTATATTTTATTTTTTTTGAAAAAGAGAATCTTATATTTAATTATTTTCTTTTGTTGTTGTAATGATTAGTGAGATTAATTTAATAAAATGATCGGGGACAAATCACATTAAATTTGTTATTTTCCTGCAAAATTAATTTGTGTTGTCCTTCCATTATGGTTATCGTTTTGTGTTGTCCTTGAGGGAACCTTATTGTCTTGCAACCCTTGATCCAGAGGCGTGTTTAATTTTGAAGGTTGTCTTCATCTTAGTTATACTTTTGGAATTGAAACTTTTTGGTTTTGTGCTTGGAAGGGTTGAACGGTGTGGTTAAGACTTTTGGTTATGAGTTATCGCGAGAGGGTTAATGCCTCGCATGTTCTTGTTCTGAGTTTTAGGCTTTATATGTTTTAGTTCAACCCTTGCCTAGTCTTTGGTTTATGTTAGGGGTCTTAGGGAGAGTGGCTCTTCATGGGGGCCGGCGCCTCAGTTAAGAGGAAGTGCACAGGAGAACCCACATAAGAGTAGTTAAACAAGTGATAACCTAAAAATAGAATTAGGGGGATGGGTAGTAAAACACTCAAGATAATAAAAATTGGATTCCTCATCTATGCATTAGGGCTATCATAGACTAATGATAGATTGAGAAGGCCGTGGTCGGCAAAGTCATAATCTTGTCTTCATGAGAGGTTATCGACTCCGCATGAGCTACCCTATGGTGCCAGCACCTCAAGTAGGAGGAAGAGCCAGGAGATCCATAGATGGGTGTCGGCGCCTCAAGTTGGAGGAAGAGCCAGAAGATCCCATAAGAGCTATGCGATGACACTCTCCACTAGACTACCTGTTTGCCTTGTTGCTTATTGCCTCTGGAAATGTATTTTAGATTTTGGATGTTGTATCAGTTTCCTTAGTTTTGTACTCCTTTTGTTGATTCAGATTCTTGTGAAAGTGATTATGAACATTCTTTGGTGACTTGTCATTGTTATTGCTTGGTTTAATTGTAATCTCTAATTTTTTTTTTTGTATTTGAGTTTGTACCTTGTTGTTCATGGAGTCGGTTTGACAATCATGGTCGAGTTAACTTCATTGTCACCTCTGAGCATGGGGGGTGAGTTATTTATAATTCACATGGTTGGGTGGAACGTGCTCCACACCTGTTGGGTTCCCCACCAACATCCTTTGTTCGCAGCATTTCCGCAGTTGGAGTTGTACCAGTGCTCACTTTCTTATTCAAAATTCATTGTATTTTGTATCATCCCACTCGTTTGGGAAATTCATTGTAATTCTTATATCAAAAGATTGTAATGTAACATTATAACAATGATGTAATAGTTAGGATTCTATGTAACTTTATTTGATGGGATTCATATGATTGTATTATGTGGTATATTAATATTCTTGCTCTTGGTTCATGGATGTACATTTATTTATGGTTATTATAATATTAATGGTTACATGGCTTATCATTATATGTTTCTTCCGTTTAGTTATTGCAATGTAACCTCGCGTGCTCCAGAGAACTAAGTGTAGTAATGTGATGTAATATGTTTTGTGATTATGGTTAATGTATTGTATGTTTAATTTAATTGCTTTAATTTTTTTTTTTTCCTTGAGTGTTCTCTGGGGTTTGCACGACGGGCGTTACAAAGTTGAATATTGCAAAGCAGTATGTCAATAGCCCATCAATTTTTGAGTTAAACTGCTATCGTATTACTGGTTATTGCAAATGTGACTCTATTATCCCAATAGATGAAGCACTAGTCTTTTCATTAGGTTATCTTAAATATTGAGTTAGTAGTGCACTTGACCGAGGGCTTGGAACAAGAATAAAAAATAATTAAAAACTCTCAATTACAATGTACTAATCTGAAGTACCATCCCATTCCTTGCAATAGACTGTAATTTATTTAAAGATTAGCCAAATCTTTAATGAAGGATATCTATTTGCACTTTATAGGAATTTATCTATGTGTGGAAATGTTCTTGATCAAGTAAATATCACATGAACATATCCAAGATTACCCTCCTAGGTTTCGTAGAGCCCAAAGTGCAAGAGTAATGGTCTTAGAATCCTTACTCATTTTTTGGCCACTGACTTTGAAGATTCTTGAACATATTGGTTGGCTACCCTTTAGAGGATTTCAAGGTTTTGCTGGAAAAAACACCAACACATCATACTCTTTGTTGCCTAATTTTTCTCCCATTCCTTGCTCTTGGATACTACCCAAGTACAACTCAATTAATTCTCCTTAATATTCTTTCCAACTATCTTTAAATCCCATATTTATACCTTTCTCTAGGTTCCCAAATAATTTTCATTAACCTCAAGTTGTAACAAGGCTATAAACCACATGAAATGTGTTTCTAACCTACAATAAAAAATATGTTCCCAATGGTCCACACAATCTCTTATAATATCTTTCCTTTGGGGCAAACCCAAAATAAAATTTAACAAATCACAACAATTTTAACTCAACATATCTTTTAATTTGTAAACACTCTTTTATTAAACAATAGAATAAAACTCATTCATATCATGAGAAGTCATCAATAAAGGTGAGCACATACTTGGCCTATGAAAAGTATGGAGTAAAAAATCTCATAAGATTTATATGAATCAACTCAAGAGGTGACCTAGAATGAGAGGTCTTACCCTTAGGAAAGGAATCCTAATGATGTTTTCCAAGTACACAACCTTGAAAAACTCTCATAGTGTGAAAAATAATGGGAAGAACAATCACGATATCTAGTATGCTCAAGTATTGAAGATACCTACAATTCAAATGACCACATCATTTATGAAAAATCATATTGAAATAAATAGTGTATGCAATAGTGGATGATCTTGAAGAAAAATAAAAAAATATCAAACTTGTAGAAATGTAATCCATGATGAACAAACCCTTGTAGTCATTTGAGAGCTTAGTGATTAAACCACTAAGGTTGTGGTTTTTTCATTTGGCTCAATCCCTAATATAAGTATCAAATGCTTGTGTTTAACACCTAACTGCTACATATTTAGTGCTAATCCACAATGATTAATACTTAGCTAGCTTCCCCTATTATACCACTGAACCAACAATTTTTGGGTTGGTTATCTACTTCTCTTGCACTCTTAGGGTTTTTCACCTAAAAGGAGAGAGATAGGCCCAAAAGCTATTGTGGTTCACTCAAAATTATGTATGTATGATGGAATTATGCCTAAATGCAATGTCCTAAATGCAACAAACTGATAAAATTAATTGATTATTTATGCAAAATTAATGAAATATGAAGTGTTTGAAAACATAGTGTTGTTTGTAAAAGACTTAAAAAGGTGAACAAAAATGCAAATAGAACCAAACAGAAAGCTGTAACTCAGAATGTGCTGATGAAGACTAGAAACTACTATGAAAATCAAGAAATGTTAACTTTTTGGCTGACTGGGACTCATTCTCCACCCTGGGCGAATCAGTCCTAGGTCAGGGTTTTTGCCAAATGGGTACTAGAATATGCATTCAACTCTGATAGGCACCTCTAGTGGGACTCATTCGCCATCCATGGTGAATCAGTCCTTTTTTAGTTTTCTACAAATTCAAGTTTCAAACTTGTACCTTGTCACCTGCACAACACTTCTTGATGGAAACCCGGATCTGAATCTTAGAAAATTCCTAAAAACCAACTTAAAATTTGTTGTCTAATGGGGGGTTTTCCTTGGTCAAACCCCTAATTGGGTAATTAAACCTTAAATGGACAAAAATCTACATAAAACCCTAGCCTTAAGTGTGTCTAAGAGTAGGAAAATATGAAGTAAGACAAAGCCCTATTCTAATGTGCTAGAATAAGATGAGCAAATGTGATTTGAATGATGCAAGACTTCAATACAAGAAACCCTACAACATCTCAAATGAATGTAAATGACATGCAAATGTAATGCAAACCTTAAATCTGAAGATAGAGAGAAAATGGAAGATGGAATCACTTTGAAAACAAGTCATAAGGTGCGATTTGATGGCTAGTTGCATCTCCTCAACCTAGATTTCTCTATGATTCTCCATAGGCATCCACGATCAACCCTTTGCAATGTGAGATCTCAAATAAAAAGTGAGATTGAAGACCTACAAAAACTCTAGTTTGCTGCCCTAAAGCTTCAACTTTGTTGTAGAAATGCTAATGAAACTTCTTGTGGAAGACTCTTGATACATTACTTTTGAATTTTCTTTTTAAAAAAATGAATAAGAGATGTGAAAAATGACCTAAAATGTGTATTTATAGGCATCAATACCTAATTTTCTCGTTATTTAGACCTAAGAGGCTGACATCCACTAAAAAATTGAATTAAATTGGTGAGATTCCCACTCAAAATTGAATTTTTCCCCAAAAGGGACTCATTTGGCACCCTTGGAAAATGGGTCCCACTAGAGGGGACTCATTCGCCCAAGGTGGCGAATGGGTCCCATTAGTGGTTTTTGGAGATGGGTTTTTGGGATATGAATGAATTAAGTGTTGTTTGTCAGGATTTATATGATTTTTAAGTGAAATGGGCCTCTAGATAAAAAATAATGGGTCTTAAGGGCCTATAAATGCTATTTTGAAGAATGATTAATGTAAGGGTACTCAGAAGTAGGTCCAAATTAAGCGTGAAATTGTCTCTTTTCTCAAGAGTGTCCAATTTTCTATACTAAATAATGTCGATGTTGAGAGGATCGATCCTCAAATGTCAAGAGGATCCCTCAAAATGCCAGATGATGGTGACGATGCCTAGGAAGGACACATCCTAAGGCATAAGTAAATGACAAAGGCAATCCTTCAGAAGGACACATTTGAAGAATAACCATGAGTTGACAGTATGACTAGTTTTGACTAAGTTTGACTGAAGTTGACTAAATTTGACTTGTTTTGACAAAGTTGACTTGTGTTGACATAATTGACTACATGTTGATGTTGACATGTTGATGTGATTGACATGTTGATTAAATGATTGTCATAGTTTGTTGCAAGAGTTTGTCTATTTTGGAATGACCTGTTTGTCTTGAGAACATTTGACGTGTGTGCCAATGCAATGTCATGAACACTAATAGACATACCTAGTGTAGCCTCGAGGGCTCATCGATTGATGGCCTTGCCCATGTCATACACTCAAAGACCTCGTAGTTTGACACAACCAATGACTTTGTCGTAATGACAAAAGATTGAGTCATAATTTTATTTTGACAAACCTAAAAGGCTTGACCTAATGTCTCGGGTGCCCGAAAATGAGCCTTACCTACGTAGCAAATGCAGAGAGACAATGTAGTTCGACTATTACATGGACTAATTGATTTGACTAACTTGACAAGATACAACTCAGTTTTTGTGTTTTTTTGCCATTTTTGATTTTTTGTATTTCTTTAGGACGTTTTTCGATTTTTAGGTCCTTTCTAAGGACACTTTTTGATTTTTAGGTCTTTTTTCAAGACATTTTATGATTTTTTAGGTCTTTTTTTAGGAAAATTTTGGATTTTTAGGTCTTTTTGCAAGACATTTTATGATTTTTAGGTCCTTTTTCTGGACATTTTATGATTTTTAGGTCTTTTTTCAAGACATTTTTTGATTTTTAGGTCTTTTGTTTGGACATTTTATGATTTTTAGGTCTTTTATTAGGACATTTTTCAATTTTTAGGTATTTTTTAGGACATTTTTTGATTGACTGGACCACGTGTGATACCCACTATAGTTGAATAATAAGGGAATTCCCCCAGTCAGGTCCAAGACTAGCCAAGTTTAAAGGACATGCAAAAGGGTCGTGCATAGGATGATGGATGGATGGTACGTAGGACTTAATGTCAACCATTGTTAGCCATGAAAGGAATGGCAGGATTTTGTGATGGGTGTTATGATGGTGTCAGGAAAGTGGGTGTTTATTATGGACTAAGGTAGATAGAGTGACAGTAGATAGCAGAGCAAAAATGACTATGCATGGTGCCTATTTTCTAGGTTTTCACCATGGTACTTATCCAAAGTGCCTGTTTACCAGGTTTTCACTATTGGATGAATTATTTCTCTTTACTATTTTTGTCATTTTTGTCATTTTTTTATTTTTTTTGGTATCACCAAGACGCATCTTTGCTAGGTTTTCATCAGGGTGACAATTTATATATATATATATATATATATATATTTATTTTTTATGGTTTTCGGCCTAGCCTTTTAATGCTATGCATAGAACTTTTGAAGATTTAAACTATTGATAGGCTTTGTCAGTTGTTCATTGTCTACAATGGCTAGCTGGTATGCTCTAGAACCAAAAGAGGATGTGATGACATAAGGACCCAACCAATTTGGCTTGAACTTGCCAGGTTTTTCTTTTTCAGACTAATTCTTAGGATTTTGCATTAGGACCAAGTCGCCAATGTCAAAATTTTTGACCATGACTCTTTTGTTGTAACTGAGACAAAGATGATTTTGATATGGTTGTAAATGATTTAAGACATTATGTCTGCGTTCCTCTAACATTTCCAATTCATGCAGTTGCGACTGTCTATATTCCTCATCATCAATCAGACCCTTCAAGTAGACTCGCAAAGATGGAATTTCAACCTCAATGGGCAAGATGGCTTTGACTTCAAAGACCAAGGAAAATGGGGTGGCTCATATAGGCGTGTGGATGCTGGTGCGGTAAGCCCATAGAGTAGGGTTAAGTTGGATGTTCCAGTCATGGCCAACATCATTGCCTGCCTTCTTAAGAATTTTGATGATTGTCTTATTGGACACCTTAGCTTGACCATTTCCTTGCAGGTAGTATGGCATGGAGAAATGATGTTGGATGTGGAAGCATTCACATAACTCATGAACATCTTGATTTTTGAAAGGATACCCATTGTCTGTGATGATGGACTACTGTACACCATACTGACAGATGATGTAGTTGAGGATGAATTTGGAATTTTTTTTGTCAGTTATGTATGTGAGTGGGATGGCTTCAATCCATTTAGTGAAGTACTTAGTGGCGATGATAATGAATTTGTGGCCGTTGGAAGAAGTAGGATGGATTTTTCCCACGAGGTCGAGTCCCCATTATGTGAAGGGCCAAGGAGAAGTAATTGATCGAAGTTCTTGTGCTGGTGAATGAATCAAATCACTATGTATCTAACATTGGTGACATGTTCTGAAAAATTAAAGTGCATCCTTTTCCATTGTCGGCTAGTAATACCCAAGTCTCGTGATCTTCTTGGCTAAAGTAGGACCACTCGAATGAGATTCATATATACCCTCATGTACCTCACGTAAGGTTGTTTGTGCTTCATCAGTGTCGAGACATTGAAGAAGGGTATTTTCAAATGTATGGTTGTATAGGGTGCCACTAATGATGGTGTATCGGGTGGCTTTATGGATAAAGCACTTTTGTTGGTTGTTGGATAGGTTGGGGGGAAAGGTCTGGGACTAGAGATAGTCATAAATATCCTGATACCATGGAGAGTTGGGACCAACAAGCTCTCAAACCATCTCTAATTTTGGAATGTCATATGTAGGAACCAATAGTTGTTCTACCAAGAACTCAAATTGAGGGACGTTGCTTGGAATGTCTAGAAGAGAGCCAATTGTAGCCATTACGTCTGCCACCTTATTTTGTGCCCTCAAAATCTGTTCAAAAGAAAGCATGTGGAAGTATACCTGAAAATTTTCAACCATTTATTTATAAGGCATTAGCTTTTCATCCTTCCTATCATAGTCATCGTTGACTTGGTTGATGACCAACTGAGAATCTCCAAGGACATGCAAATTTTTTATTTTCCATTTTATGACCATTCTGAGTCTTGTGACAAGTGCTTCATATTCTACAATATTATTTGTACATGGAAAAGTGATTCATAATGACTTAGGGATGGAATATCCTTGTGGTGTAGTAAATAGTATTCTTGCTCTTGAGCCATGACTAGTATGAGACCCGTCGAAGTAAAGTTTCCAAGGCGATTTTGGTTTTGCATGAAATATAGACTCATCCAGAAAGTTTGCTACTAATGGATGATCGCCTTGTATAGGTGCATCTACTTGTTGATTTTCTATGACTTGTCCCTTTATAGCCTTTCGCTCCACATATTGAATGTCATACTTACTCAAGATCATCACCCATTTTTCCAAGCATCTTATCAATGCTGTGTGACTTAAGAGATATTTTAGGGGATCGATCTTCGCTACCAGCTGTGTCTTGTGATTCAACATGTAGTGTCTTAATTTTTGAGCAACAAAGACCACTGCTAGACAATCATGTTCAATGGATGTGTAATTTATCTCATATCCAACCAGTGTCTGACTGATGTAGTATATGGCCCTTTCCTTTTCATCATGGCCATTATGTGCTAGTAATTCCCCAGTGCTAAATTTTTTGCAAAAATGTATAGAATCAATGGTTTCCCTTTGATTGGTGGCATTAGAACAGGTGGTGACAATAGATAATCCTTTGTTAGTTGGAAGGCCTCTTGACATCTATCATTCCACACAAAGGGGATATCCTTGCACAAGAGATACTGAAATAGTTGACACTTGTCAACCAATTGTGCTGTGAAGCATTAGATAGATTGTAACCTACCTTGCAATGTCCTGAGTTCACTTATCCCTTTTGGAGGAGGCATGTCTAATATGGCTTTTACTTTGGCAGGATCAACTTCAATGCCTCTACGAGAAACTATGTAACCCAAAAAATTTCCTAATGTTACACCAAAGACACATTTCTTGGGATTCAAGCGAACTTTATATTCTTCTAGTCTTTTGAAGATTTTGTCTAACACATTCAAGTGATGTTTTCATGTCAAAGACTTTACCAAAAGGTCATCCACATAATCTTCCATTAGCTTACGCATCATTTCATGGGATATTGTTTTCATGGCTCTCTGATAAGTGGCACTTGCATTCTTGAGACCAAAAGGCATGACGTTCTAATATTATGTACCCCAAGGATATGTAAATGTTATTTTATGTTGATATTCAGGGGAAATACGAATCTAATTATAACTTGAGAAACTGTCCATGAGGGACAATATCTTGTATCTTGTCGTAAGGTCAACTATGATGTCTATGTTTGGTAATGGAAAGTCATCCTTTGGACACACTTTGTTCAAGTCCGAAAAAATCTGTGCAGATATGGATTTGACCGTTTAGCTTTGTGACTGGTACAAGATTGGATATCCATTCAACATAGTCTACTGACCATATGAATCCCACATCTAGCAATTTCTTGAGTTCTGCTTTGACTAACAAGAAAATTTGTGGGTGTATCTTATGTAGCTTTTGTTTTATTGGCTTGGCGTATGGAAGTAGTGGAAAATCGTGCAAGACTAGTTCTGGGTCCAACCCAGGCATATTGACATAGGACCATGCAAAGTTAATCTTATGCTTTGAAAAGAATTTGTGAAATTCAGGTTTCTCCTCTTTTGTCAAGGATGTTGCAAAGAGGAAAATTTTGGGATCTTCTGTTGTAGCTATGTTGACTTCCATGGTTTCCTCTATGACCATTGCCATTTTTTATTGAGTCATGGGGATAAAGTCCAGTCCTTCATCCTTGGGCACCTTGAAGAGGGTTTCACCTGTAGATATGTCCTTTATTTTTACTTTTTTATCGTCAGAAGGTTCCTTTCGGTTTTCACCTAAACACGTGTCACTTTTTGTTCTATTTTTATTTTTTATTTTGTGAATAGAGGACGGAGCGGTCTCTCTGAATTAAGATACACAATCTAGGTCAATAGAAAATCCAACTTTGTGATCTCCACTTGGTATACCCTCATGCATCCCAATGAATCCTACAATGGTCTCATCATTCTGAAATATGTCCATAACCAACGGGCCTTGTTGATCTCATTCAATTAGCTGTGGGTAGACTAGGGAGATACCATCATCAGTATTGGTGAATGGTGGAGAGGATGCGGAAAGCATGCAGACAGATTTAGAGAGGTTAAAGATAAAATTTTCATCATCTAACTCCCAATCAGATTCTATCCAATATTCTCCTTCACTTGATTCATATTCATTGTCAAAATAAAGGACAAATAAATTGGAATTGGGGCCAATAGTGTCATGCAGAGATTTAAATGAATCCAAATGAGGTCCATTGCTATCAGATGGCTGGACGAGTATGGCAGAAGGATGGTCAATGGGAATAGAAGATAACTCAGACTTGTCATTGTTCCTTGGGAAAAAGAGTTTATCCCAATCTTCTAGTTTCCTTGGGATTTTAGGGTTGTCATTATTTTGTGTTGGATCAATTTTAAACATTTTCTAGAATCTTTCTTCGAAAGTAGGTTCTCTAGGTTCAAGGAACAATTCATCAAGACAACAGTCATTCAGGGATTGTTGGAAGCCAAATTCCCATTCATGGGAGTTGGTTTCGGTAAAGGATTCCTCAATAGTCTCGACACTTTCTGAAGCATTCACCCTCTCACTCGAAAGTACATTGATACATCGATCATCGTTTTTGGGTAGCCCAAACCCTAGTCCAAGAAGTTTTGGTCTTTGGGAAGGCATTATAGGTTCTCACATTCCAGTCTTATTTCTGCCAAGGCCACTAGTTCCATCGTAGCCCTTTTCCTTGATTATATCATAGCCTTTGCCATATATCTAGACTGGTAATGGGGATGGATCTTCGGGGTCTTTATAAATCCATGTTGATATATCCTCGATGTATTATTTGCTCATTTCTCCCCATTTTATAAACATGCGTTTTGGAGGAACTCTAAAAATTTCCTTATGTTCCATTATGAAACTAGGTCGACCATAGACCTTAGGAGAATTCGATATTTTGGTGATGTAGTATGTCGTTTTCAATTCATATTCTCCACATCCTTGGTCCTAGATCTTGACATTGGGATCAACCTTTGGAACAAAGGGAGATGGTGTGGCGGAAGTGGAAGGAGTGGACTTGGACGATTTGGAAAGCGTGGATGAGTCAATGAATTTGGAAGAAGAGGAGTTTGAAGCTTCTAGGTTAATGGACACTTGATGTTCTA
Source organism: Sequoia sempervirens (assembly GCA_007258455.2). Lineage (NCBI taxonomy): Eukaryota > Viridiplantae > Streptophyta > Pinopsida > Cupressales > Cupressaceae > Sequoia > Sequoia sempervirens. The sequence goes on from VDFB02168118.1 coordinate 55,622,255, forward strand.
AAATACCCTTTAGATTGGTGCAATACTAGAAGGGGTCAGGGTCTCCATAAATGGTGATTTCTATGTTGTCAAAAGGAAAATTCAGGCATTGGTGTTAGGTGGATGGAATAGCTTTGAGGGCATGAATCAAAGGTCAGCCAAGCAAGATGTTATAGGGTAATTCAAGATCTAAGACCTGGCAATTTGTATCTACATTGACTGGCCCAAATCGGATAGGAAGAGTGATAAAACCTCGAGAGGAGCGTTCTTCATCATAATATGCCTTTATAACAATGCTCTTTGTAGTGTCTACGTAAGCATCAGAGAAGCCTAGAGCCTTAACCAATTTTAAGGAGCATATGTTCAGTCCAGCTCCGCCATCTACTAAAACTCGTCTAACCTTATGTTTATAGATAAAGACTTCAATGTGTAAGGTGTCATTATGATTGGACTTTGGTGACGAATAATCTTGATTTGAAAATGTTACATGATGGGGTGTAGTGAGGTATCCCACCATGGCTTCAAATTGGTTGACATCAATGTCATGAGGGACAGAGGACTCTTGTAAGGTTTTTTCAAATATGGCCTTATGCGTGGGAGAAATGTGTAGCAACTCAAGTATAGAAATTTGATCAGGTGTTTTTCCTAGTTGGTTAATAAGGTTAAATTGTCCCTTAGGTTGCAACTGCTTAGCGGATGGACCTGATTTTGATTGCTTAGTGGATGGACTAGGTATCATGATTTTTGGCTACCTAAGGGGAGGAGGACCAGCTATAGTGACTTTTCCACCATGGGTAGTGACATTACATTTATGTGCTCTTTTGACAGTAATGGTATTGAGGTATTCATCAACAACTCATAAGTGATTAATAATAGGTCCACCAGAATAGTCGAATGCGGTGCAGGTATAGTTGGTACGATTATTATTTGTCTTAGGACCTGACATAGAGGTATTATTTGAACCATGGTGCTGCAGTGGGTTTTTGTGAATAGTATGGTCTGTGTTTGATGCAAATTGTGGCCCACCCAATTCAATTGTGCGATTTTCAATGAGGTCGTGTACCAAATTTCTTAGTTGTCAACAAGAGGATGTCTTATGCCCTTTAGCGTGGTGATAATCATAGAAAGTGTTATCATCCCACCATGATGGTTTAAACTGTCCTGGGTCATATGGCTTAGGGTTCTCTAATGTGATGACACCGTTTTGAAGGAGCTTCTTAAGGACGTCTTCGATTGGTTCACCCAAGGAAGTATATGTACGTCTCTTCAGGATTTCCCTTGTTTTTCATGGCTGCCCTTGGTTTTGATTGCTTTGATTATTATGAATATTTTGAATGGCATTAGCAGTAGGTGTCGGTGTGGTTATTTGTGTATTTTTCAATGGATCTCCTTTAAGAGTAAGTATAAGACCTGTTGTGTTTACCGCCTTAGCGTCAACAACGCCATCATTAGTAATGTGTTTATTCTTGACCTAGTATTTATTCTTGTCTATGGGTGGGTTTGTGTTCATGTTCTTAGGGCCATATTTTAGTTCTCCTTTAGCAATAAGGGCCTTCTCAAGCTGGACACCCTTTTCGACCAAGTCTATGAAGGTTGTGCAACAATGAACTTGCAAGCCATATTTCAATGGGCCTAGGAGTGTTTGGACAAACATGTTGACTTTTTCTTTTTTAGGTATGTCAATATGGCAATGACTTGCTAGACTTCTCCATCTTTGGAAGAATGGGATAAAAGTCTCACTAGCTTCTTCTTGTGTAAGTGTGCATAAGAAGGTGATGGAAACATCTGTGTCAATGTTATAAGCATAATTTTCCACAAATCTATTTGCAAGTTCGTCCCATGATTTTATTCCCTTTTGTAAAGTGGAAAACCATTCAAGTGCAGGGCCTACAAGACTCTTAGGGAATAGTCTCATCAAGTACGTATGTTCATAGGCAATATCCATGAAATTGGTTGTGAATTCTTGAATGTGTTCAATGGGGTTTGTCTTTCCTTTGTATTTAGTGAAGTTTGGTGCCACGTACCCAGGAGGGAATGGTGGCATGTATAGACTTGTGTCGAAAGGATACAGACATAGGTCATATGATGTGTGTGACCTTTTATTGGACATTTGCATAGTCTCTATTTTTTTTTGCAAGTTTTCCACTCGAGTTGTCAAAGTGTTAATTATAGGATTATTTGTTGCATCATAGATGGGAGTGATGGGTATCCCATGGGTCCCCATTTGTTGTGATGAGATGTTCTGATTTTGTTGTGGAATGTGTTGTTGTGAAATATATTATGTGTTTTGATTTGAATGTTTTTGGTATTACAAGTTTTGATTAGGGATGTGTTGATGGGTGTGGATGTGTGATGAATATGTAGGAATGTGTCCTCTAGCCATATTAGTTGATATTTGTGGGATGTGTTGACCTTGAATATTTTGGTGCCCAAATGACATCATATGTTGTGTCATCCAATTTCCTTGTCCAGATTGGTGGAATTTTCCATGGGGAATGTTGGTGTTTTTCTTTTGGGAAGTATTGGTATTAAGTTGTGATGACTTGTTGACATTTGGTTGTGGTCCTCGAATGAAAATACATCGTTTATTTCCTCCAAAGGGATTGAATGAATTGGTTAGAAAGGAATTATGTGAAGTACCAATAAAAGGATTTGATGATGATGTTCCCATGGTACTAGATGAAGCTCCAAATAGTGGGTTTGAAGAGCTTTCCCCCATTGATGAGGATCCAAAGGTAGCTCCAATTGACTGTGAAGACGTTGTTGACATTATAGGCATTGATTGTGACATGGCTTGTGACATAGTTGGTGTCCCTCCAATGGATGTTGCATTGATTGTGTTTTGATTGGATGTGTCATTAGAAGTAGCATTGATAGTACTTGTGGAAATTTGTGAGGCGGCACCAACAAAAGAATTGTTTGCATTGTTTTGGGGTTAACTAGTGTTGGACGTATTGTTCATATTATTGTTGGCATTGTGATCAGGAGAAGCTGGTCTCAAAGTGTTAATGTCGAAGCCATGTGGAAATTTAGCCCCTTGGTCCAAGAGCATGGCTAGATATATTTGTGGTTCATGTAAGACTAAATTTTCCATGAAGGAGGCTACGTCATAATTTTGTGCTGCAGCTTCTAAGTCTTCTACATATACTTGTTCATTTTGGTCCTTTTGTATAAATGGTTTGAAGGGATTATGTGATGAAGATGGCATGTTCATTTTGCTGAAAGGATTGATAAAATATGCGTCTTGATTCATGTAATTGGAAAAGATATAAGTGTTGGTGTCTTGTCCAAAATTAGCCCTTTGTCTTCTTTTTCTTTGAAGCCTAGTCTCAACCATATAAAGAGTTGCTCAAATTAGGAAGAAGGATGAAAATGACAACTAGATGATGACACTATGTTTTTGGGATTTTATTTTTGAATAGGGAATGCAAATGCAACTATGTTTTTGGGTTTTTGGCAATAAGGAATCCAAATGCAACTATGTTTTTAGGTTTTTGACAATAAGGAATGCAATATGACAATGTTGTCTAAGGAAATGACAAAGGAAAATAAGGACTATTTTATTTTTAATTTTTTAATTTTTAGGAATAAGGTATGCAAAAATGAGGACTAAGATGACTTGAATGTTCTAAGGTATGCAAATGCAAAGGTCTAAATGATTTAGAAGAAGGTTACTCAACCACCCTAAGCTTGATCTGTGTCTCAATTTGGGTCATCGAAGGACATGCTAATATGACAAGATGACAAAGTGAGGTTTCCTAACTAGACTTTTAAGTTGGAAAGTCTCACAAAAAGGAAAATGAATAAAGGAGATTAAGTTGACTAAGTCCAATGACAACCTACTCTTGAAGGAAATGATTTTGCAAAGTATGGTAAGGCTTCCCTATTCCAAAATTTGTAAATGAAATGAGGAGCTAAAGATTGGTTTATGACTAAAAATGATGATGATGGACTTCTAAAGATGCAACTAAAATTTTTGCAAGTTTCGACCTATGGGTAAATGTAAGCTAAAGATGCAACTAATGGAAAATTTGAGTAATTTTCTTTCTGGTTTTTGAAAGAGGATGCTAGAAAAAATATGTTTGGTAGTAGATTAGAAAATCTTGGGTTTTAGACTACGACAGTGTTTTAGTTTTTTCCAGGAAAATGCGTCATTCCAGGTCACAGATGCGTCACAGTTTCAGTGAATGCAGCTCTACAGATAGCAAATGTGGCTCAGTAAAGCAATTGTGGTGTTCTATTAAGCAAATGTGATGTAGGACAGGAAAATGCATCACACAAAATAGTGAATACGACTTATCAAAGTGAATGCATTGCAATAAGTGTCAAATGCAGTGCAGAATAGCGAATGCATTTTGGCAAATGCATTATAGTAGAATGAGTCTAGTTTGTTTGCAATTTTGGATTTTTTTTTGAATTATTTCAAGTTAAATGATTATTTCTACATTTGTGAAAGGTGTTTGTTTGTCTCAATGTTTTCAGAAAGCACATGGAAAACATAATATCTTGTCTTTTTAAATTTGAAAACATGCACAATGAAGAAATGCACAATCCTAGGTTAGGCAAGGACAATATTTGCTAGATTCCACATGGGTTTCCCCAACCACACTTATTCTTAGCGGATGAATTTAGAAGCTTGGCCACATGGGCTCCTCTTTATAGTGCACTCACTTCTTAGGTCAACCAAGCTTCCAACCCCCATAAATCTCCCATGGCAGGCTGATCACCTCTACTAAGAACTGCGAGAATGTGGATGCCTTCACAACGATCATTGTTGCGCAAGCAAATAGATGGATTTTTTGTTCAAAATACCAACAAAATGTTAACGACTCCATGTATCGATCCAAGTCAACGATCACATGATCAAGAACCTATCCATCAATGATCACATGAAAGATGTTTCTACCTCATTCGAAGATCAAATCAACATACATCAAGAGTCACTTTTTGATCATGATAATAATCCTTCATCAATATCCGACAATGATCTATTTCAAGGAGTGATAACATTATTTGATCCTGTAAGAACAATCCATTGACCAATGATCATGTTGAAAATGTCTCTACATCACCTAATAAGTTAGAGGACATATCTCAAAAATTTATTCCAAAGCATGATCAACATCTCCCACCAAAGTCTAGCAATGGTCCTTTCTAAGACATATTGACATCCTTCGACCTCATGATTACCGATATTGAAGGAATCTTCAACTCAACACTTGATCCAAATTCACTCAAAGATCAAGAGGATATTGAGTCACTTCCTATGCCTAATGAAGATATCCGAGAACCCTTTGTAAGCAATCCATCCTTTCAAATTGACCCATGTCAAGAACTTGATAAAAAGCATGTCAAAAGCAATTACAAAATCATTCAAGATCAAGAATTTGTATCTCCAAGATACTACAATGATCTAATGGACACTCTCCTACCTATACAAAATGATCATATCCACATAGCACATACTCCTCCATCTACCCATGAGATGCTTTCTATGGATGGACACATAGACGATCTTTATTCAGAACAATATTCCTTTACTTCTGACATTATTACACAAAAATAGCAGGTTATTGATTCCTACAGTCAAACAAAATTGTCAATAGCAATATCAAATATATCCCAAATTCAGACAAAGGACATCATGAATAAAGATATCCAACATTATCCACTCAAAGAAACAGGTCAGACAGAACAATATATCTCAAAGTCAGTAGAGCAGCAAATTCCAATAACATCATCTGCGGTGGTCATCTATCAGAGAATGCATTCTAAACAAGATCTCTCAGAATAGGAAGAATCAAAGCATGAAGGTAATACTTCCAAAATACTGCGGGCAACTATGTCTCAAGCAAACATCAACATAGGGAGCATGAAGAGTCCTTATGATGAAATCGATGCTAATACTACAACTAGCCACATCATGAATCTTCATCCACCCATCACCCCATCCATGAATTGCGACCAATGTCAAAATAAAGATTTGAATCAAAGCACAAGGAACGTTATCAAAGTAGAATAAGTAAAGAAGCATAATGGACAAATCAAATACAAGTGGATACCAAAGAATGCAAAGAAAGATTATCCCTATCAAACTCCATTAGTCAAAGAAACTATGGGGAAAAATAAGAAAGGGAAAAGTATCCATCAAAGATGTCCACAAAAGAAAAATAAGGCTTCTCAAGCGACGTACAAAGTATATCAAGCAGTTGGTCCTAATTACATGCACAATTCCATATCCACCCATCATTGCTCATCTTCCCAAGTTTGGAGAGTCAAAGGTTCCAAACTATCAACCAATCCATCTCTTATCCCTAAACACACTCCATCCATGCCTCCACACATGATATCTGATTCTCACATTGACCATGTATTAGCAATGACCCTTTATCATAAGGATTCAGAAGGTACTCTATCGCGATGTGCACAAAAAGAAAAAGTCAACTCCAGTATCAACAAAGTAGATCAGGAATCTGAAAATTTGTATTCAAGTGCACGTATCTTAGCAAAAAAACTTCTTCAGGCAGGATATCGATGGAACATTATGACAAGGGCATCTACATCAGCGACACCTTGTGATTCAACATGAGCTTAAAATCTTTCAGAAAAATTAAAAAAAATTAAAAAATATGAAAATCCAAAAAAATTAGAAAAGGATTGAAAACAGTAAAGAAAAAAATCATCCTCTAGTGAAAACCACTTCGGTGGCGCTTTGGGCAGGTACCATGATGAATACCTGGCAAACATGCATCATGTGTAGAATCAAGCATCTATGTGTGCTAGTTTAGGTGAAAGCATCTTATCCCATCCATATTAAATCTAGCATTCCATCCATCTCAGCCATAATAAATCCATTCATCCATAAACCATTTATCCAATCCATTTTCATCCATTTGCATACATAGTCCAAGTTATCTTGATCTTGACAAAGTTTGGTGCACAGTTTATGCTTGCTTATGGTAAACATCTTGACATGGGCCGTTTTCATTGATCCTATCCTATCCAACATTATCTGAGCCATGAAGCATTATCGAATGAAGCATTCCTCCATTCAAACACCTTATCTTATCACAAGATAATCCCTATACATCCATCCATACATCTATCCGAGCATCCACACATGGCATTCCATACGTTGCTAGACACTAGGGGAAAATATTTACATCTTGCTTCGGGAATAAATATTGATATATATCCTCCAACTTATGTGGTGATCTGAACATTGGCAAATGTGAAATCAAATTGGTCCACCACTTGTGAACAAAAAACCAAATCACTAGCCCATGACATAGTTTGACGAGAACATGTCCTTATCAATCTTCATCTTTCATCAAACATCAATCCAAAAAATCACTATCAGTCGCATCTAATGTGTGCTTCAACGTCACATCAAATCATCCAAAAGATATTTTGTTCCAAACCAAGCTTCATCAATCTTGATAAAATCAAATCCAATCAATCCATCATCATCTTGGGATATCCATCCTAATCCTTGTGTTGCTTAACACTATCCTTGCATTGTTGTGTATCCTCAACAATGTTATCATCATCAATCCATTGATCCTAGCAATCAACCTTAGCTTGGTTTTCAACAAAATCCCAAAATAGATCACTAATATCATCACACACATCCATATCCAAATCGTCAAAATCATGTGAAAAATCCAAAAACATCCAAATCATATCAAAATCCAAAAACACTCAAAAAGTCAAAAAAACATCAAAAACATGATATCTGAACTACGTTGTCTTTGAGCTTAAACATAGGCAAGGCTAATCTTTGATCAGCCCCTGAGACACAAAAACACAAAATCCAAAAACATTCATAAAATTTCATAAAATCAAAACATTTATAAAATCATGAAAATACCAAAAACAACCTCAAAACATTCCAAAAATGTCAAAAAAAAAATCCAAATATTTTAAAAAATCCATCCATCTCAGTTCACAATCACCCACAATAATCAATCATCCATTGGCAATACAAACATAAACAACCACAACAATCAGCAAAAGCAAGCTTCAAATGTAAAATCAAAAGCAAACTTGAAAATTTTAAATGCAACATCAAAATCTTGATCATTTTCAAACATGTTAGTCAACCTTATATCAACAGCTTATCAAAAAACTTATCAACCCATCATCATCCTATACAATGCATGTCCTAGGATATATCGTTCTAACAATGGGTATCATTTTGGATATCACCTTGGATTCTTATCCTATCAAAATAAATCCCTTTGGCTAGAGGTATGAAGAACATTGACTTGTTTGTGTACTTGATCTTTTCTTTTGATTTATCTTATTGTGCTCATTCCAATGACCTCTTGATGATGTCTAATCAAAGTGATTTATAGAGAAAGGAATGGGGCATCGATCATTATCCTTTTTTCTATTGTGCTTGTTGGACGTTCTTGTAATATAACTTGGCAAATACTTGCTTTGTTAGGTATGTCCTAGCAAGGTTTCTGTATGTCAAGTATGAACAAGAATACTCCTATCTATTTGTCAAGTCAAAGTCCATCACACTAGGTACAACGCCATCCTAGTTCTTTATACCCTGATGCATCATTCCTATGTGTGTTATCGAACATAAGGTAATTGGCCCTTTGAAAATCCCAACTCCTCGACAAGTAATCATCATCATCATCATCTCATGTCTTGTTGGAATCTCTTATTTTCTTCTATCTCTTGCTTTTCATGCTAACATGGTACCATGCCAGTTAATCATAAATCATCACCATTGCATCTATCTTGCATCCACAAACCGTCAACATACTGCATAATGAATATCATATCATATAGAAAGCATTAATCATACCACATGCATTCATCCCCATCATTGCATAATATAGATTGGTTATTCTAAACATCTCATAAACCATACATTTATCATTTATTTTCATAATCATCCAGGCATCATCATATCATATCATGTGCATCCATATCATCCATGCATCATCATATCATCCATTTATATCATCAATAATGTAACTGTCATGGTACAAATTAGGATCAAGTGGGTGTAATATATCAAAATAGGCATGAGGCTACCCATGGCTGATGACTGTCTACATCATCAAATCTGTCTACATGAAACTTTCGAGTTGAACTGATCTTGAATCTCTTTTTCAAGAGATCAACCCTCAAATCAAACCTCTTCACCTGATCTCTTGAGGGGGCAGTATACCGACGTAATTCTTCATTCGCCGAGGCAGTAGTGGGGCATCAGAAAAAAATCAGAGAATTTTTTACTTTTGATCATGGAAAGGTTATTCTTTGAACCAATGCAACAAGTGCACTGCTTCAAAGGGGGGAAAAATGTAGACACGTAAAATGTACATGCACTCGATCCTGATCTACTAACATTGCTTCATCATGAATCATCCCTCGGTCTAACCATTTAATGGAATAGCCTTATTTGATTAAAGTCATCATAATTCCCCTTTTAATTAAATAAATCCCTTGATTTAATTAAATCATTGTCTCTGTGTAATTAGCTAGGTCATTTCATCTTCCTATCTTTGTTTAATTAAATAATCCATATTATTTGATTAAATCTCTAAAGTTCATCTAATTAAATTAAATAAATCAAACATTTATCTAATTTAATTTAGCATCACCCCCTTTGGTTAAATAAATAAAAAAATATTTATTTAACTAAGTCTAAATCATTCTCTTCTCATTTTAAGTTATTTAAATCCTAAAATCTAAGTCAAAATGGTCAAATCAACTAACATCATTTAAATCAATCAAATCCTGATTAATCTTAGTCTTAATCCATCAAATCCTCTAGATTTTGCAACTTCACATGAAAATCAATTTAATTGATTTATAAATCATCTATTTTCATTCAAAAAAGGCATCCAAGTCGAAATATTCCTCAAATTTGAAATCTCCCCCCAAAAGGATTTGTCTCTTCCAACAAAGCATTTAAAATCTCTTACATGTCCTTTTCTTGAGCCATGTGCATTTGCTTCACCTTTCACCTCATCCTTCAAGCCATATTTTGAATTTGAATCTCCCCCCTCTTTGCACATTCTTCAAAATGTGCTCATTCTTCAACCATTCACATGATGACATGTGGCTTCTTCTCATTTGTTGAATATTAGTCCCACATTCATCCCTTTTGCCTCTTCTCTAATCAATCTTGTCTATAAATGAAGAGCCCATCCTTCATTTGATTCATCCACAATTTGAGTAAACTTACTATGCTCAAATATTTAGCAATCTCCATCCATATTTTTGAATTTGTAGCTAGGTTATGCAGATTTTGGTCTTGAAGCACTCACCATCCTTCATCAAAGTGGATCATTCATCAACATTCATCAAGCTTGCATCATTGGAGTTGGGAAAGGGCCAATTTTCACATAAAATTGGCACCAACTCCCTCAAGAGATTGAGAGTTTGTTTGGTTTTAGAATAGGATTTGATATTTTGTTTCAAGTTTATTGTGTTCTTCATTTCATTCCTCTTCTTTTACATTCAAATGAATTTTTGAGGAATCATGATTTTAACCTTGCATTTAATCTAATAAGTTGATTGTTTCTTGTGTTTTGCAGGTGTTAGAATCTTGGTTCACAATAATTATGCCAAGACCTAAGAAAATGTTGAAGGATTTGATCACAAATGCAATACTATGCAACTATGCAACTAGTAAGCAACTATGAAATAAGCCTAAAGATGCCAAAATGTCAAGAGATGTAAAGTATGCCTAAGACAAGATTGCAAGAGCTAAGATGTCAAGAGATTAAGTGTGTCAAATGAGACCAAAATTTCCATTTTATAGAAAATGCAATTTTAGATAAATGGCCAAGATTGAAGATTGACAAATGCCCTAGAATCAATGGACAAGATTCCATATGACAACCCACAATTAGGGTTAGGGCAACATTAGGGAAAATTTGAAATGAGTGGACAAGATTTGATTTGAGAAAATCAAATCAAGGGTTGAAAATGCATGTGACAAGGAGATAAGAATGACACAAAAAAAGAGAAAACTGGAAAATAAAATAATATTAGAAATTACTTGATTTATTGGAGGAAAAAAACTATTTTGAATTAAAAATTAATTTAATTCAAAAGGTAGGGCCATGTGACAGTAAATAATTAATTTGAATTATTTACTAAAAGGAGGGGAAATTAGAAAGTGAGACCATTTTAAATAAATAATTTTATTTAAAATTGGGAAAATTCCAAGGTGGATAATAATTAAATAAATTAAAGAATTTATTTAATTATGAGAAGACATGTAGGAATTAATGGCATGTTTAAATAAATAAATAAAATTTATTTATGTAATTAATCAGGAAGAATTAATGGACAAAAGATAATTAAATAAATTAAGGAATTTATTTAATTATGGAAAGACATTAGAAAATTAGTGATGCATTTAAATAAATAAATAAAATTTATTTATTTAAAAAATCAAGAGGAATAAAAGACATGAATTAATTAAATAATTATGTATTATTTAATTAATAGTTGAAGGTGGACCAAAGGACATAATTAAATATTTTAATTATGTTGGGAGGAAAGTGGCGAAAGTAGAGCTTGCAGGCCTAGGTCATTTTTATGTGTCTACACTAGTGATAATGTTCACAAACTATTTAGTTATTATAGCCAATATTTGTTAAATTATTAGTCACAAATATTTGTAAAGTTTCACACATTATATATGAGTATATCCAATTTCAATATCTTTATGATGCCATTAGCAATTTCCTCACACTCGTTTCCATGTGTTATATTAACAGTGTTGTTTGGAACTTTTATGGATAGTAAATGCATCACACTGTGTTTACCATAACAATATGATTTTTAGTTTTTTGTAATTATTAGTTATCTATTACATGATTTTTTTAGTTTTTTGTAGATGGATAAATAACTACACTTACTTGTTTCATATGATATTTGTGTTGTTTGCTTATTTCCAAGTTAGATTATTTTATTATTAAAATATCTTATTTACCTTGGTATGGTATGACTTTATAACCTGATCAAATAGGCACCACTCTTGGAATAAAATTATCCACCATGCATGCCAAAAGAGAACATATTTAACCCAAAAATTCCAAGTATAACATTCATTTGAATGTATGTCAAGAAATAATATTGTATCCAAGGAGAATTTGTAGTAATAATTAAGAGTTCTTATGGTATAGTTGTGTTTTATATACACACATTTTATACTTTTGCAAAGATATAATAAGCTTGACATTATATTGACAAGTAAAGGCATTGTAATGCCCCCAAATTTCATACAACAAAACACTAGTAACATACTTAATCACTATCACAAGGCTCAATACCTTTTGGATATGATTAAGGACTCGCCATTCAAAAGTTAAGTGCATGTAATGATACAAGTTAAAAGAAGTTGCACAAAAATAAGGATAATGTGTTTTATACTTTATATAAATTATTTAACACTTTAGAAATATGATAAAGGAGAATCCCAGAGCATAAGATAAATATTGAATCAACCAAAAAAAGTTTACTTTTGTTTAAGGTCTAATTTCTAAGGTTTCTATTATATTTATAGTATTTTAAAAATTCGCATGTTGACAAACACTGAGTGTTAAGAAGCCTACCACCCACATACTCTTGTGAAACCTTGTACATAGAACAAACCCATTGGTTACTCACCCCTCAGGTGAATTTGGATATTTTGATGTATCCCCCACCTGCAACTCATCTTCATCCTCCCCACTCCATAGCTTTGAAGTTGTAGAAGGAAATAATTGATAGTGGACAGTGTGTTTTCCAACATTGCAAATAATGTGAGCACTTTTGTGTTCCAATTAGATGAAGAAAGTGAAATTCCATTTTTATTGTACCAAATATTTGTTCTAAAATTTTAAGGTGGACTTCATTACATTCTTGGTGAGTACGAAATATAAAATTTTCATTACATTCATATTGTTTTCTAAACCTGCAAGTTGGAAAACATAGGGTGTTGTAAACCCTCCAACCCACATGTTTTCTTAAAACCCTAGACATGTCAACACCCAATAAATTTCTTAGTCGAAACTAAATTTGGATTTTTTAACATATCGCCCACCTGCAACTACTCCACCCTTTAACATTTAACATGTAGAATGAATTAAAGGAAAACCCACATTATGTTTTCCCATTGGCAATTATCTTATTCATTCATATGAAGAAATTGCAACACAATAGGTAATAGAATGCATGAAATGAAAAATGATTCTAATCTAAAAACACTTGAAAAGAAGTAGGCCAAAGTGAATGAAACAAATACTATATGGACTGAACACATTGTTCTTGCTCTTGAGAAGTTGAGGAAGGAGCATGTGCAATATGTGCAATGGGTGAATGGCAATGCAAAAGTGGATAAAGTGAAGAGGATTTGTATTGCATATGAATTTGTGGAAGAAAATAAAGTGAGAGATGATGGTATATGTGTAGTCAAAGAAACAAAGTCAAAGATTGTTGAACTTTAGAATTTCATGGAACAAATACAATTGGAAATAGATGTTAAGGAGAAGGCAATATCAGATGTACCTGCACAAATAGAGAATCACACAAGTTTTATAAAGAACTTGTTAAAAGAAACATTTACATTCTGTAATTAGAAAGAAACTCCCAAAGCCGATGAGAAAGTGATTGGAAAGCTACATAATAGTACTTAGAAAATGAATTAAAAGATAAGAAGAAGATTTCATTGTCGAAATAAAACAAGGTTAATTAACTAGTGAGAGAGGAAGTTGAGAAAATAAGGACAACAATGGAATGTGTTGCTTATGAAGGAGGGTACATGGAGTAATTAGAAAATGAGAATTTGCAAGAATACCATGGCATTTAGAAGTTGAAAGATGATAACATGCACCTCAAGGCTCAATTAGTAAATGTTCAACTTACAAATAATGATCATGTAAGGCATATTCAAAGATCAAAAGTGAATGTGTTGTTGCACAACTTATGAAAGTTTAAATTACATGAATGGTAAATATTGCATTGAATGAAGAGATCCTTTGTGATCTTGAGAAGTTGAGGAAGGTGCATGTGCAGTATGTGGAATGGGAAAATGGCAATGCAGAAGTGGATAAACTGAAGAGGTTTTGTATTGCACATGAATTTGTGCAGGAAAAGAAAATGAGAGATGATGCTATAAGTGTAGTTGACCAAATGAATTCAAAGATTCTTGAACTTAAGACTTCCATGGAACAAATACAACTAAAAATATATGATAAGGAAAAAGTGGGGGTTGGATGTTAGTGGATGTTATGAAACCTGCATTCTACATAGTGTTGAAAAACCCTCTACACATAACAATCCAATTGGCTAGTCACTCCAACTCAACTTGATTATTTTTATGTTTTGAATTAGATGAAGAAATTAAAATGAATTTTTACTCTAACTAAGAGTTTTTATAAATTTTTAAGGAGGACTTGATTGCAATATTAGAGTGTGAAAAACATAAACTTTTCATTACACTTGCACTATTTTCTAAAATTGCAGGTTGGAAAACATAGGGTGTTATAAACTACAACCCACATGTTGTTTCAAAACCCACTACATGTAACAAACCAATTGGTTAGTCACCCCTCAGGTCAATGAAATAATTTTCATATCAAACATCTAGAAATAGCATTTAACACCATTATTCATTTGAAATTATCCATGATGAGAAAAATAGTTGCCCACATATATACATACACAACATTTATTGCTATACTCTATTGAATACCATATATGCAATTAGTCTATTCAATACCATTGAATGCTATATTCAAAATTTTTAAGCTCAAATGATCTAAATGTCAACTTCTTTCTTTCATTTATAAGAAAGCTACCTTAAACAATAAAACTTCAGGTGGCATTGCTTACCGTTATTTCACATTGTTTATAATGTAATTATATGGGGCAATGAAAAGTTTGATATAAAATGTATAACAACATAGTGTTCAAACATATGAAAATAATATATGTCTACACCATAATTAATAAAAAAATAAATGATGAAAACCACAATGGACAATGAGTATTGTCAATTTGTCTCATCATCTCCTACATTTCCTATTCTTTGCAATTGAGGAGACGCTTCGTAAAAATATTTACACCTCTTTGGGTTCCTATACAATTCAGGAGGGATGATTCCATTTCCATGAACCCTCTCAAATGAATGTGAAACAATAGATTTCTAGAGAGGATGTGCTTTGACCTTCGCACTTTGAACACCTTCAGCCTATAAGAAACACTTTGAACAATTAACGTATGGATGGAAACAAATATAAGATACTATGATATATATATGAAAATAAATCATTTATATGTACCTCCAGAAGAGAATGCCTCAAGTTGAAGAGCTTCCATATTGTTAAGCTTCCCTTAAATTCTTTGTTAGTATATGCAAAAGCACTAGGATGAGGCAATTTGCAGTCACTAGCAATGACCTTAACAATGTTGACTTTCACAAAAAATTATGGGAGTGGAATGTTGTGGGAAAAAGCACATCTAGTCACAACATTTACAATGAATTTTCCAACCAATTTATGTTGCCAATAAAGGTTGACATGATCATCGACCTTAAAAGTGATTCCCTCAATATATATCCTCTCCTCATCAATAAGATTTGGCTGCAAGGGAAATGTCATTAATGTCAATCATAACTCAAGTCATAGTAAAGGATTCATAAAGAAATTAGAATAGAAGCATGGAAGTGTGTTGTGTTAGTATCAATATAGATGGAAGGCCAGTGCTTTCCCCATCCCCGTGTCCATCTTTATTACCCTCTCCCACTTCCATTGCAACTACATTTCCAATAAGCTCAAGGCTCTTTTTTGGTAGACTACACACGCCCAATAATATTCTTATCCTACAAAACATGATAGAGTTGTGAGAAGAAAAAGAACAAAACCAAACTTTACAAATTCAGACAATAATACATAAATATATATGTGTAATATTAAATAAAAATGAACACTTTAGATAGTTGAATTCATAGGAATCTAGTGAACACCTTGTTCTTTCTCTAATCACTGCGATTGAGAATTTCTCCCTGATGTTGTGCAATAGAATTATCACCATCCTAGGAGGGAAAATTCCAAACAAACCCAAATAAGCTCACAATGTACAAAGAAATCTTAGTTTTTGATATATACATTGTTATTGCACAATACATGCTAGACATTTCACAATAGGAGATACATACACAAACATATCAATTTGAAAAACCATTTCCAATAATATATGTATGAAAGGAAAGGAGATACAACCCTTGAGATTGGTGAATTCATAGGAATGCAGTGCTCACCTCAATATTTGTTTTCCCACCACTTTTCAACTTCTTTTCACATACTCGAGAAAGAGGAATATGATCATCCTAGTATGTAAATGTGAAAAACATTTAAAAAATTTAAAACATACAATATCTACCCCTAATAAATTAATCAAAATGGATACTTACTCATTCATCCGCCACTTATTTTCTCCACTTCATAGGCACCCTTTCTTCTTTACTACCCTCCCAAGGCACATTTTCTAGTCCTAATTGGACACTACCTTGCTCATGCCCACCACTTCGTTGTTCATCCTTTCCCTTTAATAGAAGGAATTGAAACATCACATCTAATTTAGATACATGCAACCAATTCATTGAAATAATCAAAACAAACATCAAACAAAAGATTTCAAAATCATTGTTTCTTCTAGTTTCTTCATGTCAAGGTTCCTTGAAACTTTTGACCATCTTCGCTCCTTCTTCTCAACCTTAGATGGAGGTTTGGGAGGAACAACATCATCTTGTACTTTTGTGGGCACTACTTCATCTTCTAAATCAATAGTACCATGCTCAGGGCCAACATTCACTTGTTGACCATCACCCTATCATGTCATGTAAGATAATGTTATGTGAACCTTATATGCATCAAAATAGAAAAAAATAACCAACCAAAATTCAGATTTAATAGTTCAATTCCATGTTACCATTCCGCACATTCTCTTTTTCTCTTGCAACATCAATATTTTTTTCCTTCTTTGTGTGGTTTCATAACACACCCCATTTTTCTCTTTAGAAAAATGTGGACCACCTCTTTCCTATTGCTTTTCTTTCCATTCCTTTTCTTTTTCTTGCTTTGGTGTGTTACTTTTGGAGGAAATGGTAAAATGGTGAGTTTTTTATTCAACTTGCTCGGCCCCTTGCTTAAATTCTTGCTTTGTAGGACTTGGGATGTTATAAAATATTTTCCCCAACCTTATCAATTTAACAAACCCCTGGGTCCCGAGTATTGGTGTTGTTGTTCTAGGAATGTTTTATCTTTGGAAAGTTTCACTTTTAGCCCAACTAATAATCATGCCTGGTAGGTTGTCACCCAAATAAAATTGTCTCAGTGTGTGTGTTTCCCCTTTTTGCTAGTTAGCCTGGTAGTGGCTTTTCTTTTCTTTAGAACTAGAGACTAGAGGTTTTTCACAAATGTTGTTTCAAACCAATTTTGTTTTGCTTGCACTCGGCCTTGGGTTTCCCTTTGCACTCAGTTCTTATGAACCCAGTGGGTAAAAGTCTTGACTCCCGGTAATATTTTCAAAGTCTGATGTTGGATGATTCAAACCTTGATTGATTTTGAATTATTAAGTATCCAAGATGGATGTTGCTTCTAAATTATTTTCCCTCATAAGAATTAAAGTGACATGTAAGTGTTCCACATCAACTTCCTATGCCACTTTCCTCTCAGATGGTGGGCCCTGCACAAGAACCAAGGAGTTCATAATTTTAACCCTAATCTTCCATGATTGCACCTTTATTCAAGGTAATTAATCCATTACAAAAGAAATTAATGAAGGTGGAAAATAATACACATACTTGGCACCACCTCGAGCATATAGTTGCTTTCATAATACTCTATTGTGCACTAGATTATTCACCTGTAAGGACATAAAACAGTTGAAACCAAGATTATGGTGCACAAAGAAAGGTAAGTCTCGAGAAGCTAAAGAACACAACTACCAAGGGTTTTGAAGCCGCATTAAGAAAACTGTATCATCAGCAAAACCAGGTATGCTTCAAATAACTAAATTTTTGTTAATCATTTCATGCATGCATGGCTCAAGCTAAATGGAATTATCACTGGTTAGGTCACTGAAACGTTGATTATTTTGCAAGGAATTTAGCCTAATTGTAGAATGTAAATGTCGTAAGCAAGGAACTTTTATGAATTATTGAAAATGGATGGTTAGATTTAACCCTAACTCGCACACAAGGCACATATCTGTTAATAATGTAGGAAATCTAGAGAAATATGAGCACTTCTAGGAAGAAGCTGATAGATGAGGAATTTGAGTCCCCTATTTTGTAGGCTGTATCAATAGATGGGATAGTTATAGACACCCATCCAAGAGGGTTTATCGATACTGAATTTTCTATGTAGATTCGACAAGAGGGTTCCTCTCAATGCACAAAGAACATCATTGCAAGTGGACTGCATTTGAAAGGAGGGTTTCTGCCAGCAATGGAAGCTCCTGAACTATTAATGGAATGTATGAATTGGTATGATCCAAAAAAGAGGGTTGTTGAGAAGGAAGGAAGAGCCTATGTGGATCTCTCTATGAAAGGCATGGTATACACATTTGGGATCCCCACATTTAGATAGATGAATCCATTGAATACCCAAGTCCTGACTATGACGTACCTAAATTCAGAAGAACAAAACATGAAGTTTATGAATGCAACATGGTGTCGAGAGGAAATTACAAAGAAAATGAGATAAATCCAAAGGTTAGTGTTTATTCAGGATGTTCAAGACATAATAACCCTATTGAGCATGATAGCTAGACTCAAGAATGCCAACAAATTCAAACCCTAGATGTTCGGTCTTATAGTGAAAATAATGGAAGGCCCTATGCAAATTCACTAGGGGAGTTTCATTAGCGACAAGTTGCATGAATAGATAATGATGTTCCCAGAAAATCAATGGTTTTCTATGTCTTCATATGTTGTTTATTCCTATGCCCTGAGGGAAAATATACAATGATTAGACAAATTTGGTACCCGGGGAAGAGAACTATGGAATAATTTTATTTATGCTCATATGCCCCAAATTACTATTCACCAATACTAGAAGCATTACCAGAGGGTTAATAATGTGTTTTATATGAGGCTGGTAAGATTAATGGAAGGAGACAAAGCCAAAATATTTTCCTTGGAAGAACAAAGAGTTATCTGATTGGTTGGGCGTTGGTATATTCAATTTCCTACGTTCACCTATATTTGGGTGGAAGGATTCAAAGGACACCCCTTCATGCTACCTAGGTATGCGATGGACAAGATGTTACTAGAACTGGTGAGACAAATGTAACCGTCTCATCCACTTTTCACGTAAGCATGCAAGAAATTTTCCATCAAATTCCCCATCACAATCAGGAATTGCAAATGTGTTGCGGCCAAAAGTGCTGATATGTGTGAGGAAGAGTTGAAGCTTTATAAGTTGGAGCTCTTTGCACTTCGATGAAGGAATTATGATCCAGAGAGAAACCTTTCCCAGCTAATAAGTGATAAGTATGGTCATGTCTATAATCTAGAGGATTTTTGTCATAATTGTGATGACGAGCATGATGTAAGGAAGCGATAAAACTAGATATTTCCATTACAAGTTGCAAGGCTTCTTGGACTCCATGATATTTTGGAGTAGCTAGATACACATAATGGAGAGGTATTGAATGTGTAGACATGCAAAATTAACATTATGCATTCAATTAGGTTCATTCATCAAGTAAACCAGGTTTCACATTCATCCACTCATTAATTTAACCAAACTCATCAAATCCATTCACCAAGTAAATTAGGATTATTAAATAAATCAACTTGTCTTACATCATCTCTCTAAGTAAATAAATCAAATATTCATTTAATTAAATCCAAATGCATATTCCATCCTTTCCTGATTTAAATAAATCAAATATTTAAGTCCTAAAAGTCAAAATCATCCTAATCATCATTAAGCTAATCTAATCCTAATTAGCCTAACCTAACTACCCATCACATCCTCTAGATAATCCCACTTGCACAAATAAATCAATTTATTGATTTATTAAATCCAACATTTTCACTCAACATGGCATCCTTGAGGAATATTCCCTCAAGTTTGAATTCAAAATCAAGTGGACATGTACATCCAACAAAGCAATTAATGTCTCTTACATGTCCCTTGCAAAGGTCAAACTAAGCATTAACTCTCAAATTCAAATTTGAAAATTCCCCTCTTGATCACTCTTAGCAATTGAAAATCTATAAATCAAAGGCTTCTTTCTTCATCAAACCCTCCACAATCTTTGTATCTCATCTACATCTTCATGCAAAGTCATTCTCTTAAAATGAGAACTAATTTTTCCCATCTTATCATCATCATCTAGCTTATCTATCAAGGATTGGGAAAGGGCTATTTTCAACAATAGCACCAATCCACTATGAAATAAAGATACTTCATGTTTTTCATATGCTTATTTAGCTTACTTTTTTGTCATTTGTTTGCATTTGGGAAGCATTAATGTATTATTTCATAGGGATCTTAGGTTTGCTTGTTTTGAACTGATTAACCAAGCTAATGGTGATTATTGTTTGAAGAACATTGCAGATTTAGGGTCTACAAAATGGCGCTAGAAGGAGGGTTGAATCCATGACAGTTTAAGCATTAGATTTTAGTTAATTAGATTTCAGTTTTAGCATTCTAATTTAAATTGAACTCCTCTGATAGCTGATGTGACAGTTTAGCATTTGATTTCATTTGCTAGAAAGTTTCAAAAGAAGAAAAAAAAGAAGCTAACGTTGCTCTATTTATGATTCCACACATTTGATTTCATTTGCTAGTAAAACTCTGAAGCAAATCAACATGACTTAACCACAAATCTGCTTGTGATAAAAAAAAAGAGTCCAATATTTCTATCGGTCTACTACTTCTACCATCTTGGAATCGGTCCCCTTTTTTGGGTAATGCATATATGTTGAGTCATGGCTTAAATCCTTTGGTCAATAGTTTGATGTATTATCGTGTCCTATTTAGGTCTTGGTGGGTTCTCATCAATCTATCGGCCATGTTGTGTTGATCATTTTTTTTTTATATACTTATTCTTGGATTTCCATGGACTTATTGCAATTGATCAACTGATCATAGTATTGTCATGAGCCATCCTTGCAATCTTGTATATGGGTACAGTGCATCTCCTTGAATTTTTATTTCATAGCTGACTTTGGTGGTTGGGTCTTGTGATCCCTATATATCTTATGTTGTTTAAACCACTGCATTTCACATTGCATTCACAACAAACATTAACCACTGGTAAATTTTGAACATTGAGTTTTTATGCTGTAGAAAAAAAGAAAAAGAAAAGAAAAATGCATTTTACAGTGAAAGGATGCGAGCAATTTAATGAACAACTCACATGCCTTGTCTATTCTCTGACAGATAACATAAAGGGAGCCTGTGCTATCCCTTCAGGCATTTGATGAAATTGCAGTTCTTTGAAGCAGCCTATCAAACAGTTCACGTGTCTTGCCTCATTCCTTTGAGGCATTCTGTCAAAAAGAATTTGTGGCTTGTCTGTGTTTCCACATTTTTTGCATACGTGACTACTAGAGCTCTTCCTACTGCAATTTATGTTGTTTTCATGGTTTATTATGCTTTATTGTATGCAATTTATGGTCTATTACATTGCCTCTGACAGTTCTATACTAGGAATGAGATTTGATGTCTTTTGGTTCTGCCGCATATTTCCTAGCTGTCACCTACTTCTTTGCTGCCTCCATACTGATAATCAATTGCATCATTAAATTCTATGTGGTATGTGATCATTTCATCTGCCCAAGACACTAATACATTGTTACTCATTTTTGTCCAGTAGTTCACACACATTTCCTATGCTTGCGCATTCTACAAGAATTTTGCCCCGTAGTTCACATGTCATGCCTATGCTTACTCATTTCTGTCCAGAAGTTTGCACGCCTTCCCTATGCTTGCACAGTCTCCATTTAAACCTACTATGAAATTAATGGCATTTACACTAGTGGGGCAGCACATTATATGCAAAACATCGTGCAGGGATATCATGAAACGTTGATGACGGGCAACACATGTCTTATTTGTTCTTTACTGCTACTTTCTGGTTGTCCTACTAGTGTTTTGTGATTTCATCTACATTACATATTCTAGCGGCTGGTAGATATGCTGGAAAGAAGTACACCATTTAGTATTTAATACTGTTGTTCAAATCATCGTCCACTGTATCCTTTGAACCTGTTTTGAAATATATATATATCATTGTTTTGACAACTGATAATGACTTAGGGGATTCCATTAAGAATAAGGCAATCATACACCCATCACTACCCTTGTTGCATGTCTTAAGAAATTAAATGAGAACGAGCTTTAGCTTTATCTTTGTCTCACGTGCCTTCCAAATCTTTTCCTCTGCCAAAATCTCACAAGATTCATGCCGTGGTTATTAAAATATTTTCAGTTTGGCTATTCTAGATGCAGTACTTCTAATCCACGTTATTTTTGCTGTATTTGTGTGTGATTGGACATGAAGTTTGTAGCCCGTCGAAACATACAAAGGCTTTCACAATATACAAAAAAATTTCATTGGAACATTTCAAATGTGCAATTGGGATGAACGACTGAGGAGAGGGAGATGGTTGTAATTGTCAGTGGGAAATAATGATAACC
This sequence comes from Sequoia sempervirens, assembly GCA_007258455.2. NCBI lineage: Eukaryota > Viridiplantae > Streptophyta > Pinopsida > Cupressales > Cupressaceae > Sequoia > Sequoia sempervirens. The sequence goes on from VDFB02168118.1 coordinate 55,644,913, forward strand.
ATGATGTGACCTTGTCAGCCATATCTGATAATATTCTTAGTCATCTTTCATATTCACACTACATTTAGAGACTTAATCTACACGTAAATTTGAGAGCCTCTAATCCAGTTCACTAATTTTTTCTGATTATCAGATGGTACAAATCCTACCATTATTGCTATTCTCATCTCGTTAATATTGCTATTTTTAACTCATTTATGGCCTTTTGCAGGAAATATTTTTAACTCATTTATGGCCTTTTGCAGGAAATCAAGATATCATCATGACAAAGGAATTGATCTTTTTTTTCTTTTTTGCATTTAATCGATGGTCATTTGCATTAACTCACTACAAAATCTTTACTTGTCTACATTATTTAATGCAGAAATAGTCTAATATTGGATTGCATTGATCTTTGTCATTTATTAGTCTAAAATCATTGAGTTTTTATTATTTATCATTCTTTTGTTTGAAATCAATGATTAAAACGAACTTAGTTAATTTAACTTGATCCTCACATAATTGTTTTTTCTTTTCTTTATAGGAAAAGCGAAGAGGACGGATGTCGTTTGCATAAGAAGCTTGCAAGAGGTGATCCTTGAGGAATCTTGGAGATAAAGCGAAATTGGGCATTAAAAATTTGAAATCAACAAAGCATTTTTAAATGCTTAAGGCATTCGTCTACGCCTTAGTTTTCTGTTTTAAATCAACTCACACTTTTTTCTTTGGGCTTTAAAATGACCATTTCCAAAACTTTCAATTTTCATTGCAAAGGGGTTAAAACAAATTTTAAGCCAATTGACTAGATTTTGTTTGATGTTAACAAATTGAACAAATCAACTTCACATTTAGCTTGGTGATTTAAAATGAATCAAAATCATTGCTTTGAAGTTAAAATGAACATGTTTCTTTTATGCTTTGTAATCTTTTATGCAAAATAATCTCATCTAAAAAGGCGTATGCACTTCTCTCACACTTCACAGCGACCTTGAGAATCAAAAGCATTTTTGATGACATTAAGTTGCATAAAATATTGCCTCCACACTTCATTTTGGGTTTAAAATTGAACAAAATCTTGTGCGAGCGTGAGTGAGCTTATTGCATGTGTTCTCCCTTTGTTTCTAAACAAGGGTCGATCGAACTATGAATAAGTTTATTCGCTTTTGTCTATCTTAGAGGGCCTGCCTTGGGGAAAAAGTACTCACCCAAGGGAATGACTCAACCGGTAACACTCTAAATCCAAGAGTATTTCCAACTGGGATATAAATGTGGGTATTGGAGTAAACACCAGTATCACGCGGTTGGCTCCGATGAGATGGATCCAGGGGACTCTCGCCGTATGGGTCAATCTCCCCAAATAGAAAGTCTGAAATAAAACCTTTGTTTGTAGTTCCCTATTAACTCATTCACCGAGTTTATCAAAGTGGTGCATTGGAAATTAGATTCCAAGAAGTTACTTGCCATGTTCGATCTTGGTTGAAATATAGAGGTTAAGACTTCATTCTTAACATACCTTTATATTTTTTCCTTGGTTGCATGTAAAATCATCTCTTCTACGAAGGGCATGAGGCAAGCCCGCTAAGAAAAATGTACCAATTGAGCGAGGACGTCATATTGCTTGTGGTTTGAAAACACAGTGCTTTGATCGAAAACATTGGAAAACCAACATTCAACGAATCATCAAAATTGCAAACTGTTAGAAAACCAAGATCTGATTGCAAACCAGAATAGACCTTCCACATAAGAGAAAAACGAAAAAGCAAGAGCTTTGCATAAAAACATGCAATTTGATATATTCGAAGTACCCAATAATACAAGAGATAATTTTCTTTATAAAAGCAAAGATGCAACAACATAATCTTATCTTGAGCAATAAGATAGCACGATAAGATAAAGATAAGATCCTATAACTTAGGAATTAAATAAACCTAAGTAAACTTATGCAAAGTGTAATTAATAATTAATTACACCAACACCCCCCATAAGTGCAACTTAGGGAGAAGTAGAATTATTATGCAAATATTAGTCCCGACAACAAGGCCTGATCAGGTACTAATGTACAAATGTAAAGAGAGAGAAAACCTAGTGGGAAAAACCCCCCCTTTAGTGAGATGAACTGCTGCGAAGAAGCACTGGAAGAATTCTGATGAAGCAACACTAGAACCCCAAATCTGGCAAGCAAGGAAAGATAGTTCTGTTTGCAAAATACCAATCGGGATCACAAATGCAACAGCAGACCCGATGCCAAGGAACACTGGAAACTCACATACTGGATCAACTCTGGAATCTATAAGCAATAGTAGATGAAAGTAGGAATGGACCCATAATGATGAAAAATCTGGAAGTTGTGTCTCATGAAGCCAATGCTAAACTAAAACTAAAACTGCCCATAGGATGAGTACCATCAAGATCTTGGAACATTAACCATAAAAACATGGCCTTCAAATGAGAAATATTTGAACCAATGCGGATCAAGAACTGCAAAATCCCAATGTGAAGTGTGAACTGAAGCAAACCAACAATGTGTCCAGCTAAGCAAGAAAGAAGCTAGAAGGAGACAACAAGAAACCAGACAAACTCATGCGAGTTGTCACCAATCATGAAAGATGGATGCAAGAACCCCCCTTAATGGAACTTTATATCAGTTTGTTATTACAATACCCAATGATTGCATAAGGAGATAATGCAAAACTACAAAAACATAATCGAAAAATGAAAACCTAGCACAAGAAAAAAAAATGAATGCATGCATAAAATAAGTTACACATTTTCTATAAATGACGTCAGATCTGCATAGAGACCGAAACTAGCTTTCCAACGCCATGAAAATTGTGAAAAACGGATAAGCGAGTCACAAGATATGCTTCTCAGAGTGAAAATGGAAACATCTGACTTCCAAGGAAGAAAAAGACATTAAAAATGAAAAACCAAAAAATCAGACCTGCACCATTACGTAGAGCTCGGAAACAACTTTCTGGAAATATCTCGTTTGCAAAAAAATGACGCTGTATGTGAAAGTTATGCTCGTTTTCATGAAAGTGCTCAAAAAAAGTCCGATTCGGCCCCTAGAAGCCCTCAGGGGCTAAAAAATAGGGCCCCTGGTTGCCTGGGCGGACCAGGGGCTAAAGTGCAGGGTCTTAGGCGAAAGCCCCCAGTCATCCATATGACTGAGGCTAGGGTTGGAACTCTGGCCAGGGGCTGGCGCTTGGGCGTTGATCGCCCATACAACCTTCAGCTGAAGAGTTAAGCCCTCAGGGGCTGGCGGACCACTCCGGCGGCACTGCATGGGGGAGCCAGCGGTGGCCACCTGGTGGCCGCCCAGTGACGCATCCCATTAAAATGGGCAGCGCCAATTTCCACATAATTTTTTTATTTTTTAATGATTTTTTTGAATTTTTCTCAGACTGCGTGCCTCGAAAACTGTGCCTGGGGGCCGTACGACCCCTGGGCAAAAAAAAATTGCCTCTCTGGACGAATGTGTCCAAATTGGACAAAATTTATATGGAAATAGGGGTTTTTGGGTGCTGTGAATCCAACGGCGAGGTCTGTTTGGGCCCAAAGTGCTCCGAAAATTAGGCGACCCCTAGATCTATCAAATAAATCACCGAGTTGGAAACCCTCGCAGATCTAGCAAATGGTGATGAAAATAAATAAAATAAAAGTCATTTCTGACTTTTTTTGGTGCTCTGAATCCAACGAAAAATCCCAATCTGATCCAAGATGCTCCAGAAATATGCTCAAGGATTGAAACCCTCGAGGGACCTCGAACAAGCTCTGCACTGTGTTCCTCCAAAAAAGCTGAGAAGGGGCTACGAATCAAGGCTTTGATACCATGTTAGAAAACCAAGATCTGATTGCAAACCAGAATAGACCTTCCATAGAAGAGAAAAATGAAAAAGAGAGAGCTTTGCATAAAAACATGCAATTTGATATATTCAAAGTACCCAATAATACAAGAGATAATTTGCTTTATAAAAGCAAAGATGCAACAACCTAATCTTATCTTGAGCAACAAGATAGCTCGATAAAATAAATATAAGATCCTATAACTGAGGAATTAAATAAACCTAAGTAAACTTATGCAAAGTGTAATTAATAATTAATTACACCAACACAAACCCTTTAGGAGAGGCAAATATCCTTAAAAAAATTCACATGTTATTGCTTTCCCTTGGGATTCGTATCCTTAAAGGCTTCTAAACATTTGAATTTCATCTCAATTTGCTTCTACTAAAAGTCAACTTTAGGTAACCTTTGCCTTGATTTCCTCGACTTCCGCATAATGCACTTTGTGGGATGAAAGAGAATTAGAACATTGGACATTCAGTTGGAAACCTAATCAAGAGTGTGTTTGTGGTAAAAAGAATCCATTAAGAAAAGATTAAATCAAATTGGACCCCACACATGTGCTTGGCATCTTTTGGTCATATGGTTTTCATGCAAACATTGGTATTTTTATTTTGAATTACTCTTAGAGAAAGGAATGTTCTTCACTATCTTGGTCCCATAAACAAGTCCTTCCTAGGTTCATTTAGGATCAAATCAAACATTTCACCCATTCCAAACATTTATCAAAACCCATCCCACCAAACGACTTTAGATCTTTGGAAACATCATTCTAGACTTGGATAAATCATCAAAATTAAAATCACCTTGTTTAGTTAGGTGTAGGGGAATGCATCCTTTCTCATACATTTAATTAAATTAGCAATCATTTAGAAAAATTCATCCTAAGATCACATCCAACATCTTAGGGTTTACAAGTTCATTATCCAATCAAACCCTAAGTCTAGCATTGATCCAAAGACCCTAAACGTTCAACACTCATATCATTCACCTCTTTCATCCTTCATCTTGTCATTAGTCCTAAGAAACTTAGAGGTCACTTTTGTAACAAGGTCAAAACACAAGAGGAACATGGAATACAAACTTGATCCATACATCATGAGTAATCCAAATCAATTGAACTTTCAAAGCCTTACAATGCTAACTGATTATCAAAACTCACACTTATACAATCCATACATGGGATTACCTTCTACAAATATCAATGGCACAACAAGTGTGAGTATTCCCAAATCAAAAATTGGAACACATTTCCCAATGGTAGATCCAAGTCCAAACCTACAAGTTTGCATACCGAACAATCAATGCATGAGCCTTCAAATGAACAATGTCATCCCACCAAGTCCCTACATGCCAAATGAGAATGTACCAAATACAAGTTTTCGAAACATGAATCCGAAAAACTTTGGGATAAATATGTTTGCAAATCATGTGAATATTGTCCAAAATCCAAACAAGACATTAACGACTCCAAGTCAAGGTAACACCATGCAAAATCAAAGTTACCCAAATCAAGGCAATGTGATTCCCAACACCAACAATGTTCAATTTCAACCTATCATGCCAAATCCGAACATCATCCCAAATCGGAACATTGTCCAAAATCAATTTTTCCATGATCCCATTCAAAAACCACAAGTATGCATCCCAAATCTACTTAACAAAAACAAAATCAACTATATCAAGGGATTCAAGATCTAAATCAAGATCAAATTTGGTGAGATCAAATTGCTACACTTACCAAAATAGTTGATTCATTCCACCAAGAGACATCTCCACCACCATTACCCATATCAACATCATTCCTTGGTTTAGGGCTTCCCCCTTTACCTAGCACTAATCACTCCATCCAAATCAATCCACCTAACACCAATGAAGCCATCACATCAAATCCTTTGAATATACCATCGACATCGCACCAACAGATGGTATTCAATCAAGCAACAATGTTGATCCCAACAAATCAAAACATGGTCTCCCAAGGGCCTATCACCTTGGTCATTCCAACCATTCCTATCACCTCGATCACTCCATCCACCCTTATCACAACCATCATATCTCAACCCCTCACTACCATGATCGCTTCAAAAATATCTCAACCACTTGTCACTACATCTAACACAATTCCAAATCCACCACCACTACCACCTAAGCCTAACGCAACAAGACAATATAACATTGCGCTAAAAGCTCACCGGGCCTACCAAAAGGCCATCCAACAATATCTAGCCACACAATAAGCAAAACAAGCTCAGCAAGCGCAACAAGCCTCTCAAGCTACCCAACAAACACAAGCACATACACAAAAAATGACAATTGTTGAGAAAAAGGACCAAGATCAATCCATCATTGAGCACCCAAAAGTTGTGTCTACTCCATCCAATGATCAAATCAACATATGTCAAAAGTCACTTTTCAGTCATGATCAAAATCCACCAACAATACCCAACAATGATCCAATTCAAGAAATGTCAACATTGTTCGACCCTATGGTTGAAGACATTGGAAATCCCTCCATCACAATTGTTGAAAACAATGATCAAGATCTCTCCATCGATGAGCACCTTGAAGATGTTTCCACCCCATCTGATGATCAACTCACCATACATCAAGAGACACTTTTTAGTGATCTATTTCAAGGAGTATTAGGATTATTTGATCCTATTGACATAATGCACGATCCATGGACCAATGATCATGATGAAAATGTCTCTACATCACCTAATGAGTTAGAGGACACATTTCAAAGATTTATTCCAAAGCATGATCAAAATCCTTCACCAAAGTCTAGCAATGGTCCATTCCAAGACATATTGGCATCCTTCAACGTCATGGTTATAGATACTGAAGGAACCCTAAACTCGACACTTGAGGATATTGAACCACTTACCATGTCTAATGACGAAATCCAAGAACCCTTTGTAAGCAATCCATCCTTTGAAACTAATCCATGTCAAGAACTTGATCCAAAGCATGTTGAAAGCAACTCCGAAATCATTCAAGATCAAGAATTTGTATCTTCAAGATACTACAATAATCTAATGGACACTCTCCTATCTATGCAAGATGATCATATCCATGTAGCACATACTACTCCATCTACCCATGAGATTATTTCTTTGGATGGACACTTAGATGATCTTCATTTAGAACAAGATTCCTTTACTCTTGATTTTGTTACACAAAAAGAGCAGATTATCAATTCCTACAGTCAAACTGAGTTATCAACATCAAGATCAGATATATCCAAAATCCAGATTGAAGACATCATGTATGAAGATATCCAACATTATCCACTCAAGGAAACAAGTCAGATAGAACATGATATTCCAGAGTTAGCAGAGTAGCAAATGGAAATAACGTCACCTACAGTGGTCATTTATCAGAGAATTCATTCTAAACAAAAGCTCTCAGAATAAGTGGAATCAAAGCATGAAGATACTACTACCATCATACTGGGGGCAACTTCGTCTCAAGCAAACATCAACATAGGGAGCACGAGGAATCCTTATGAAGAAACCAATGCCAATACTACAACCAGCCATGCCATGAATCTTCATCCACCCATCACCCCATCTATGAATTGGGACCAACTTCGAAAGAAAGATTTGAATCAAAGTACAAAGAATGTTATCAAAGAAAAAGAAGCTGAGAAGCATAATGGACAAATCAAATACGCATGGATACCAAAACATACAAAGAAAGATCATCCCTATCAAACTCCATCAGTCAAAGAAACTATGGGGAAAAATAAAAAAGGGAAAAGTATCCATCAAAGATGTCCACAAAAGCAAAAGTAGTCTTTTCAAGCGACGTACAAAGTATATCAAGCAGTTGGTCCTAATTCCACACACACTTTCGTATCCACCCATCATTGCTCATCTTCCCAAGTTTGGAGAGTCAAAGATTCCAAGCTATCAACCAATCCATCTCTTATCCCTAAATGCACTCCATCCATGCCTCCACGCATGATATCCAATTCTCAAATTGACCATGTATTGGCAACGACCCTTCATCATAAGGATTCTGAAGGCACTCTATCGCGATGTGTGCAAAAAGACAAAGTTAACTCTGGTATCGACAAAGCAGATCAAGAATCTCAAAAGTTGTATTCAAGTGCACATATCTTAGCAAAGAAACTTCTTCAAGCAGGATATTGATGGAACATTATGATAGGGGCATCTACATTGACACCACTAGGTGGGTTGGCATAAATCTTTCAAAAAAAACCAAAAAAATCAAAATATATGAAAATCCAAAAAAATTAGAAAAAGGATTGAAAATAGTAAAGAAAAAAAATCATCCTCTAGTGAAAACCACTACGGTGGTGTTTTGGGCAAGACCATGACGAAAACTTGGAAAATAGGCATCATGAGTAGAATCAAGCATCTACGTGCACTATTTCAGGTGGAAGCATCTCATCCCATCCATAATAAAGCCAACATTCCATCCATCTTATCCATAATAAATCCATTCCATTTATCCAATCAGTTTTCATTCATCTGCATCCATCATCCAAGTTATCTTGATCTTGATGAAAGTTTGGGACACACTTTACGCTTGCTTATGGTAAACACCTTGACATGGGCCGTTTTCATTGATCCTATCCTATGCAGGATTATCTGAGCAATGAAGCATTATCCAAATAGCATTCTTTATCCGAACACCTTATCTTATTGCAAGATAATCCTTGGCATCCTTTGCACGCTTACCATATCCATCCATCCATACACTTATCTAGGCATTCATCCATCGCATTCTATACATTGCTAGACATTGGGGGCAGATATTTACATCTTGCTTCAGGAATAAATATTGACCTATATCCTCCAAACTTATGTGGCGATCCGAACATTGGTAAAATTGAAATCAAATTGATCAAGCATTTGTGATCCAAAAATCCAAATCACTAGCCCATGGCATATTTTGACGAGAAGACATTCTTTATCGGTCTTCATCTTTCATCGAACATCAATCGATATCAGTTGCATCTAATGTGCACATCAATGTCACATCAAATCATTCAAACATCTTTTGTTTCAAACCAAGCTTCATCAGTCATGATCAATCAAATCCAATCAAGAAATCATCAGGATATCCTTGTGTTGCCTAACACTATCTTTGCACTTTGCATTGTTGTACATCCTTAGCAATGTTATCATCATCAATCCTGATCAATCGAATCCAATCAATCCATAATCTTGGGATATCCTTCCCGATCATTGTGTTGATTAACACTATCCTTACATTGTTGTGCATCCTCAACAATGTTATCATCATCAATCTTGATCAATCAATCCTTGTATTGTTGTGCATCCTCAACAATGTTATCGTCATCAATCCTGATCAATCAAATCCTTGCATTGTCGTGTACCCTCAACAATGTTATCATCATCATCAATCCATCGATTTGATCAGTCAACCTTAGCTTGGTTTTCAACAAAATCCCAAACAAAGCATTGATATCGTCACACATGTCCATATCCAAATCGTCAAAATCGTGCGAAAAATCCAAAATCATCCAAAACATCGAAAAATCCAAAAATATCCAAAACATCGAAAAAATCCAAAAGCATTAGAAAATCAGAAAATCCAAAAACATTCAAAACATATCAAAATCCAAAAACACTCAAAAAGTCATAAAAACATCAAAAACATTGGAAACCCGAACTGCGTTGTCTCTGAGCTTAAACGTAGGCAAGGCTAATCTTTGATCAACCCCCAAGACATCAAAATCCAAAAACATCCAAAAAAACACAAAATTCAAAAAACATTCATAAAATCTCAGAAAACCCCAAAACATTTGAAAAATCAAAAATCAAAACATTTGTAAAAATCTCAAAAACACCAAAAAAAGCCTCAAAACATTTCAAAACATCAAAAACATCCAAATATTTGAAAAAATCCATCCATATTGTTTCGCTTTCACCCACGATAATCAATCATCCATAATAAACTGATCATCACCTTCATCCTTTGGAAAAACAAACAAAAACAATCATAGCAATCAGCAAAAGCAAGCTTCAATTGTAAAATCAAAAGCAAACAACAAACCTTTGAAACAAAATCAAACTCTTGATCTTTTTCAGACATGTCAATCAACTTTATATCAACAACCTATCAATCAACCTATCAAACCATCATCATCCTATACAATGCATGTCCTACGATATATCGTTCTGACAATGGGAATCATTTTGGATATCACTTTAGATTCTTATCCTATCAAAACACATCCCTTTGGATGAAGGTATGAAGAACATTGGCTTGTTTGCGTATTTGATCTTTTCATTTGATTTATCTTATTGCGCTCATTCCAAGGACCTCTCGATGATATCCGAACAAAGGATTTAGAGAGATAGGAATGGGGCAATGATCATCCTTCTTTTGTCTACTATGCTTGTTGGACATTCTTGTAAAATAACCTTGGCAAATACTTGCTTTGTTAGATATGCATAGAGGATGTTTTGGACAGATTGTTGACTATTGCATTGATTGGTTATACCTCTCCGTGTTTTGGTCCAAGATGTTTGAAACTTCTAAAGTGCATCCTAGCAAGGTTTATGTATGTCAAGTGTGAACAAGAATACTCCTATCTATTTGTCAAGTCAAAGTCCATCACACTAAGTACAACGCCATTCTGGTCCTTTATACCTTGATGCATCGTGCTTAGGCATGTTATCAAACATAAAGTAAGTGACCCTTTTAAAATCCAAATCCTTGATAAGCAAATCATCCATCCATCATCATCATTTTCTCATCATCATTTCTCGTAATGTTGGCTTGTTGGATCCTCTTGTCATCATCTAAGTTCTTCTTTTCCGCACTAACATCAGGTCATAAATAGTTAATCATCATCAATAGGACATCCATCTTGCATCCACAAACCATCAGTATTTTGCATATCATATCACAGCATATCATCATCATAATATAGATCTGTTAGTTTAAGCATCTCATAAAATCATACATTTGCATAATCACAGCATATCACATCATCAATCTCATCCATTTCACAGCATATTATCATTTAAGTTGTTTAGGATAATGTAGATTTGTTATTCTAAGCATCTTAAAATCATCTCATTTGCATCATCATCCATAACCATCCATTTTGAATCTCTTTATTGTGAGATAGACCCTCAAATCGAATCTTTTCAGTCAATCTCTCAATGGGGCAATGTACCAATGTGCTTCTTTCCACTGGGGCAACCGAAAAAAATCATATTTTTTTTGAATTTTGATCACGGAAAGTTTATTCTTTAAACCAACGCAACAAGTACATTGCTTCAAAGAGGGGCAAAATGTAGACATGCAAAATTAACATTATGCATTCAATCAGGTGCATTCATCAAGTAAACCAGGTTTCACATTCATCCACTCATTAATTTAACCAAACTCATCAAATCCATTCACCAAGTAAATCAGGATTATTAAATAAATCAAGTTGTCTTACATCATCCCTCTAAGTAAATAAATCAAACATTCATTTAATTAAATCCAAATGCATATTCCATCCTTTCCTGATTTAAATAAATCAAATATTTAAGTCCTAAAAGTCAAAATCATCCTAATCATCATTAAGCTAATCTAATCCTAATTAGCCTAACCTAACTACCCATCACATCCTCTAGATAATCCCACTTGCACAAATAAATCAATTTATTGATTTATTAAATCCAACATTTTCACTCAACATGGCATCCTTAAAGAATATTCCCTCAAATTTGAATTCAAAATCAAGTGGACATGTACATCCAACAAAGCAATTAATGTCTCTTACATGTCCCTTGCAAAGGTCAAACTAAGCATTAACTCTCAAATTCAAATTTGAAAATTCCCCCTCTTGATCACTCTTAGCAATTGAAAATCTATAAATCAAAGGCTTCTTTCTTCATCAAACCCTCCACAATCTTTGTATCTCATCTACATCTTCATGCAAAGTCATTCTCTTAAACTAAGAACTGATTTCTCCCATCTTATCATCATCATCTAGCTTATGTATCAAGGATTGGAAAAGGGCTATTTTCAACAATAGCACCAATCCACTATGGAATAAAGATACTTCATGTTTTTCATATGCTTATTTAGCTTACTTTTTTGTCATTTGTTTGCATTTGGGAAGCATTAATGTATTATTTCATAGGGATCTTAGGTTTGCTTGTTTTTAACTGATTAACCAAGCTAATGGTGATTATTGTTTGAAGAACATTGGAGATTTAGGGTCTACATAATGTAATTTATGATACATAAAATATTTTTGATGAACTTATCCCAGACCCATATTATACAAAGAAGGAGATTGTAACCATTAAGGAGATTTCTAATAAAGTATTGACATACACTCAACACTGAATCAATGGTTATGGTGAGGCATTAAGAGAAGTTGTGGCAAAGCTCACATACCTTCCTAATGTCAAGAGAAAGCAAAAACTAGAAGATGAGTTAGGGTATGTAGAGACTTCTAAAAAGAAAAGAAAGGTTGGAAAAGCAGAGGTAGCTGGGTATAGTTGGGAAGGAATTCCTGATACCTCAAGTCAGAGAGTTCCAATGATACCAGCTAGCTAGTGCAAAGAGACTATGCCAATCTGGCCAATGTAATGGTGATGCCTAAGGAAGCATTTTCTTCCACAATAAAGCCAAGAGCTCAACCTATGACTGGTGAGAAGGTGAGAATGAAAACATAGACATGTGCTAAGACGAGGTTTTCATTGCAGAAGGTAGTAGATATATTTACTTCTCCACCCTTAGTCAATACATCAGTAATGAGACAAACCATGGGAGGGACTCCTATAATTCAAGAGGAAGGTCCTAAAAAACTGAGGAAGAAGTTAGAAAATAGTGGGAGAAGCTGACTACCATGATGAAATAGTTCAAAGAAAAATGATCCTAAGAAAATCCCATGATGTAGCCAATAGTGGAAGAAGTGTCAGATACAGGTTCAAATCCTATAGATAAAGAAGAAGATTTTATAAGAGGATCACTCACTCCAAAAGTGGGAAACTCAGAAGAAATTGATGAAAGAAGAACAAGCGATACTACAGGTTGGAATCCCATTGATAATATTGATAATGAAGATACAGTTAATGATTAGCTCCTACAAGGAAGAAATAAAGAAGATGTTGAGCAACCACTGACTTATGAGAAATGAGGAGAACTTTAGGATAAGAACAAAAATGTAGAGTCCTCATAGACCTTGGGTGGTGAACCAAGAAATGATGAGAAACCTGATGTTTTAGGACAATAGGGAAATGATACCCCAAGGACTGATGCTGAATACATGGAAGGACAGGAAAATATAAGTCTCAAAAAGGAAAAGATGGTGATGAACCAAGGTAATCCAGAATCCATGCCAGTGAGGACAACAAGTATTCAAGTTCCAAGGGTTGTGATAGGTAATGTTGATAGTTCAAGAGGAGAAATTTTTGAACATGTAGATCATCAGGAACGAAGAAATATGAAAGAGGTAGAAAAAAATAAGGAACCACCTAACTGGCTAGTTAGGAAAATGGCTTTGTCATTGGAGGTGGACCTAGTGCCTCTAGATCTTAGAATTTTAATACAAGAAGTAGAGACCCCTAAACCTAGAGGCAGAGAAAAGGCAAGACATGCTATGAAGAGGAATACAGATGGAGGGAGAACTCTCCAAATAGCTACTCTAGTGGGAGATAAGAGCAAGCATGAAATAACACCTAGGGATTATAGGGTAGCAACAATTAACATGTCTGACATTCATCATGGGGACCAGAATTAGAAGAGATGAAAGTAAATTTAGAGACAAATATCGCCAAAGTACAAAAGAGTAAGTAGATGAAAAGAGAGCTAAAGGAATGAATTGCTTTCCTAGAAGGTTTTATCAAGTCACTAGTGTTGGAAATGTGTCTCAACTTACTGGCTTGATGTGGTAGCGTTGTGTTCTCCTATCTCCTTGATCAGCTAGACTGTGCTCTATTGTCGGGACCTTGTTCTTTGTCCCAACAATGATCTGATAGTTCTTAATCAACGAGACACTGCATGGTCGGTGAGGCCTCACCTGATGTCTCCATGATGGTCTGAAATTTTGTAGTGTGTGGTGGTTTTCCTTATCAATAGTTGGCTCTATTGGTGAGACCTTGTTGATTGTCTCCATGATTGATTGATATCTCTTATTGTGGTGTCATGTTTACTTTTTCGGTGGGAGTAGCTCACTTCGATGGGAGTATTTAAGGTGTTTGTTCAAAACTCTGAAACTCTGATGGAGTTTCTTGTCAGTAGGAGTTTGCACTATCGCTGAGACATTGGACAATGTCTCCTCAATATCCCAATGGCTTCGTATCAGAGAGACCTCGATGCTTCACTGATACTTTGTGAAATGTCTCTTTGACATGTTGATAGAAGACTTGAAATTTCTTGTCGATGTGACTTTGGGTGTTCATTGTGACTTTGAACAATGTCTCTTCGATGAGCTGATAAGCTAATAGCTAATGAAGGTAAAATGAAAGTGGGGTCCACATGGTGGTAAGACCTACATCGATGAGACACTTGTGTATTGATGTGAAAAGCTGAAATCTCTCATTGATGAGCCAATAGACTTGGAATGGTAAAGTGGACATCAACAGGACTCGAATAGATTGGCGAGAGGTTTGTGGTTGTCTCATCGATGGCTCAATATGGTAACTGTTGAGTGCCAATTTGTCTGATGTTATGAATTGGAACTGAATTGGTATGTTTCTTGCATGGATCTAGTGTTGCGGATAAATTGGAATTATCTTAGGCGGAATATGTTATAATGTGTAATGCATTGTAATAGTGTTTTTAGTTGAGTTGTGAGTTTTATGAGAGAGAATAAGATTGATCGGGAATTATAATGTTGCATGTATTGAGAGTGTGAATAGACATAGATGAGAGCAACAAACTGTAACTCTGTATGTGGACTTTTTTCACTATAATACAAAGTGTTTTTGCTTGGTGTGGTGGGTTTTTCTATTGAAAGGGTTTTCCCACATCAAAACTAGTGTCCATTATGTGGTTGTGTTAAATTTGTTCTAATTTGTTTTATGCTAATGTGCAACTTTAATGAACTGTAATTAAAAATTGAACCATATGTATACATTCTCTTCATAGAATTAGCATTAAGAAAGTGTTTCCGCACCTCTTATTTCCTTACAAGTGGTATTAGAGCATGGCCATTTGTGTTATCCTTGTGGGTTGGATAGATTTTTTCTACCAATTATGAAGAGTAGGAGTCTTGTAAAGGAATTTAGTAATCTTGATTGCAGATTAAGATGGCAAGCACATCAAGGAAAATTGAAATTGAAAAGTTTAATGGTGGCAATTTTGAGTTATGGAAACTCAAAATGGAAGACCTATTGGTAGATAGAGATCTCTAGATTGTTGTGTCTAGAACTAGACCTTCAGGAATGAAGCAAGAATATTGGGAACTCATAGATAGAAAATCCAAAGGATTGATAAGACTTATTTAGTAGACTCTGTTCTCCTAAATGTTCATGAAGAGAATTCTACATCTTCTTTGTGGAAGAAACTTGGTCACATTTATCAGAGAAAGTCCTTGGTGAATAAGTTATTCTTGAGGAAGAAGTTGTACTCTTTGAAAATGGAGGAAGGGGCATCTATGGGTGATCATCTAAATACATTCAATATGCTCATTGCTTAGTTAACATCTGTAGGTGTGAAGATAGATGATAAGGATCATTATATGCTTTTGTTATGTTCTTTTCCTAACTCATGGGATCATTTAATGATGGCTATAGGGAGTATGACAATCACTTTCAAGATGGAAGATGTGGTTGCTTCATTGCTATCAGAAGAGACGTGAAGGAAATCTTGTGAGATGGCAAAGGAGGCTCTTCTTGTTCGAGGCAGATCGAAGGAGAAAGACAGGAAGAAAGACAAGAATTATAAATCTATGTTTGAAGGGAGATCAAAGTCTCCTGGCAAGAAGCCCAAGGTGAAATGTTTGAATTTTGGGCAGCCTAGTCATGTCCATAAGGATTGCAAAGAGGAGAAAAATAAAAAGAAAAACAATTCTTCATATAATAATTCTTCTCAAAGCAATGCAAATGCCTTCATGGCAGCCTTGGCAACTCAGGCATCAGATGATGTTTGGTTGATTGACTCATGTGCATGTTTCCACATGACATCTCACAAAGATTGGTTTGCGAAGTATGAAAAGTATGTTGGTGGAAAGGTGTATCTGGCAAGTGACTTATCTCTTAAAATTGTTGGTCGTGGAAGAGTCAGAATTCAATTTTCTGACAAAAGAATCAAAGGAATTGATGGTGTAATGCACATAACATGTCTGGCTCAAAATTTTCTTTATGTTAGTAAGTTGAATGGTGTCGGCATGCAAGTTTCATTCTTGAATGGTGGTTGTAAGATGACTAGAGGCTCGATGATGCTGGCTAGGGTGCTCGAATTGGTACTCTATACAAGCTAGACACACATGTTGTTCAATGCAATAGTGTCTTTGTAAAGTTAGAAAAGGTTGCTCGTGTAGAGAAGGAGAATGAAGTTCCTCTGGGTGTAAACACTTTGGAGGTGAAACTCTCAGCAGAAAAGACCATGCTCTGGCATCAAAGGCTTGGCCACATTGGTGATAAAGGCTTAAAAGCTTTGAAAAATAAATACCTAGTTGAAGGGTTTGATTATTGTAACCTTGAGATTTATTTTTGTGAACATTGTATATATGGAAAATAACATTATGTTTCATTTTATTCTAGTCCTCATAGATATTCTAGTGTTCTGGATTATATTCACTATGATGTTTTTGGTCTAGTAAATGTTCCTTCGTTATCGAGATCAAGATATTATGTTTCTTTTATTGATGACTATTCGAGAAGGGCATTTGTGTATTTTCTAAAAAGGAAATCAGAAGTGTTCAGTCGGTTTAAAGAGTTTAAGAACTTGGTTGAAAATCAAACAGGAAGAAAAATTAAATGCTTGAGGACAGAAAATGGCAGTGAGTTTTTTTCTACAAATTTCAAAAGGTATTGTAAAGACAATGGAATAAAAAGGCATAAAAAACACCTTACACTCCACATCAAAATGGAGTTACTGAAAGGTTAAACAGGACACTGATGGAAAGGGCGAGAAGTATGTTGAGAAATGCTAGTCTGGAGCAAAATTTTTGGGTTGAGGCTGTGGCTACAACATGTTATTTGATAAATCGATCTCCCTCTTTGACACTTGTTGATAAAATGCCTATGGAAGCTTGGTATGGTAAGAAGCCCTCTTTAAGACATGTAAGAGTCTTTGGTTGCGAAGTATATGTTTATGTGTCGAATGAGAAAAAGATCTAAGTTGGAGAACAAGGCTGACAAATGTATCTTCATTGGCTATGACATAGATGTGAAAGGATAAAAGCTTTGGAATCCTGTGACTGAAAAGGTTGTATACAACAAAAGTGTAATCTTTCATGAGCTGAAACCTTCTTCAGTGGATCTATAGTGAGAGATGAAAGAAGAAGAAAAGAAAGAAAAATTAGTTGAAATTCCTCGAACTCCAGATAAGGAGGAACTATGAAGTGTACTTGAAATTGAGGAGAGTTCCAATAGCTCTGAGAGTTTTGAAGAAGAATAACCAAAACCTTAGCCTCAACCTTTGAGGAGGTCTACATGTGAAAGGAGGCAACCTGGAAGGTATGGTTTTTACATGTTGGATGTAAATTATGCCTATGCTTTGATTATAAGCACTGATGATCCTAGGACTATGAAAGAGGCAATTGAAATGTTTGATTCAAATTCTTAGTTGGAAGCCATGAATGAGGAAATGGCGCCATTAAAAAAGAATGCAACTTGGGATTTGGTGCCTTTACCTGAAGGTAGAAAGCTTGTTGGCTGTAAATGGGTATTCAAGGAGAAAAACGGTCTGGATGGAAATGTTGAAAATTATAAAGCTAGGTTGGTTGCGAAAGGCTATTCCTAGGTAGAGGGAATTGATTATGGAAAAATATTTTCTCCTATAGCTAAGATGGCATCTATCAGATTTCTTTTGTTAATTGCAACAATGTATGACTTAGAGATTGAACAGATGGATGTGAAGACAACATTTCTTCATGGAGATCTTGACGAAGAAATTTATATGTCCCAACCTAAGCACTTTGTGGAAAAAGGTAAAGAAAATTTGGTTTGCAAGTTAAAGAAATCTTTGTATGGTTTAAAACAATCACCTAGAATGTGGTACAAAAGTTTGAAACATTTTTGTTATCATTGGGATTTGTAGGATTGAAATCTAATCATTGTGTGTACTTCAAAACTAAAAATGATTGAGTTCTTATTATTGCCCTGCATGTTGACATGTTGTTCATAGGAAATAGTAAGATTATGATTTCTTATCTAAAATATCAATTGTCAGCAAAGTTTGAAATGAAAGATCTAGGTGCAACAAGGTATATTTTGGGGATGGAAATAAAAAGGGATAGAGGAAGTAGAGAGCTTTGGCTTAGCTAGAGTAAGTATATCAATACTGTCCTGGAGTGATTTGGTATGACTGATTGCAAGCAACTAGTTGTTCCAATGTTGCAAGGAACGAAGCTATTTGTTGAAGATTGTCCAAAATCTCCTACTGAGATGGACATGACCAAAGTTCCTTATGTAAGTGCAGTTGGAAGTTTAATGTATGCAATAGTTTGTACAAGGCCAGACATTTCCCAAGTAGTGGGATTTCTTAGCCATTTTATGGAAAATCCAGGTAGACCACACTGGGATGTTGTGAAAAGAGTTTTTAGATATTTAAAAGATACCTCTCTGTACGCTTTGTGCTATCATGGTAACTTGATTGGATCACAGAGATCCATCACCATTCGAGCTTGTGTGGATTCTTATTGGGCAAGGGACATTGACAATATGAGATCCACTAGTGGATACATCTTCATGTTATTTGGTGTTGTAGTTAGTTGGATGAGAAAGCGACAGGCTATAGTTGCTTTATCTACTACGGAGGCAGCGTATATGGCAGCAACAAATACCTATAGAGAAGCCATTTGGCTTAGAAATTTGTGTTATGATATTGGGTTCAATGCAAGGAAAATTACCATTTGTTGTGACAGTCAGAGTGCTATTTTTTTGGCAAAAAATTCAACTTTCCATGCTAGGACAAAACATATTGATGTGCAGTATCATTTTGTATGGGATATGGTGGAGGATGGAAAGGTCAATCTTGAAAAAGTGGATACTCTGAAAAATGTTGCAAATGCATTAATGAAACCAGTGAGCACAAACAAGTTTAGGTGGTGTGCCAATTCAATGGGCCTTAGGGCCTATCACTTTCAGTAATCTCAAGTTTTGGGAGAAGATAATAAGTCTTTGTCAAGTGGGAGAATATTGGAAATGTGTCTCAACTGACTGGCTTGATATGGTAGCATTATGTTCTCCTATCTCCTTGATCTGATGGTTCTTCATTGGCGAGACCTCACCTGATGTCTCCGCGATCATCCAAAAGTTCATAGTGTGTGGTGGTTTTCCTTATCGACAAGAGTGGCTCTATTGGCAAGACCTTGTTCATTGTCTCCTCGATAGACAAATATCTCTTGTTGTGGAGTTGTGTTTACTTTTTCAGCGAGAGTAGCTCACTTCAGTGGGAGTTTCTAAGGTGTCGGTCTGAAACTCCAAAACTCCAATGGAGTTGCTTGTCGGTAGGAGGTTGCACTGTCACCGAGACATTGGAAAATTTCTCCTTGATATCTCGATGGCTTTGTATCAGAGAGACCTGGATGCTTCACTGAGACTTTGTGAAATGTCTCTTCGAAATACCGATAGAAGACTTGAAAATTCTTGTTGATGTGACTTCGGGTGTTCGTTGTGACTTTGGACAATGTCTCTTCAATGAGCTGATAAGCTGATAACTTATGAAGGTAAAACAAAAGTGGGGTCCACATGGTGGTAAGACCTACATCAATGAGACACTTGTGTATCGGTGAGAAAAGTTGAAATCTCTCATCAATGAGCTGGTAGACTTGGAACATGGATGTCAGCGGGACTCGAACAGATTGGTGAGAGGTTTGTGGTTGTCTCATCGATGAATTGATATGGTAACTACTGAGTGATGATTTGTCTATTGTTACGAATAGGAACTAAGTTGGTATGTTTCTTGCATGGGTTTGGTGTTGTAAATGAATTTGATTTATCTTAGGAGGAATATGCTATAATGTATAATGCATTGTAATAGTGTTTTGAGTTGAGTTGTGAGTTTGATGAGAGAGAATGAGATTGATCAGGAATTGTAATGTTGCCTCTATTGAGAGTGTGAATAGACATCTAAGAGCAACAAGTTGTAACTCTGTATGTGGATTTTTTTCACTCTAATACAAAGTGTTTTTGCTTGGTGTGGTGGGTTTTTCTCCCAAAAGGGTTTTCCCACGTTAAAACTGGTGTCCATTCTATGGTTGTGTTAAATTTGTTCTGATCTATTTTTTGCTAATGTGCATCTTTAATGAATTGCAATTCAAAATTGAACCATATGTCTGCATTATCTGCTTAGAACTAGCATTAGGAAAGTGTTTCTACACCTTTTATTTCCTTACAACTAGCCCAAGCTGGTCAAACACAGACTGAATTGACCCAAAATCTAGTACTCATGTCTAAGGAGCAAGTAGATGCCATTACAATGCTTCACCATAAGGTAGGCATATTTGAAGAATGGATGGAGTACTTGGTAAGGCAAGGAGAAGAGTTAATAATGGATGCAATTGGGAAGCATAAGGAAGCATACCGTTGGTGTGACAAGTCCAAAAGACTTGAAGGAGAATGTCAATTTTGCTAAGAACAAACTAATGCAGAGAGGCAAAAGCTAAAATCTTTTCTTCAGATGGATATCTGGGAGTTGGTGAATGAAAGATAACCAAATAAAAAGAAGTTCTAGTATTTTAGAAGTGGAGAAAATAATTGAATTGGGAAAGTGACACTTTACTGCAATGTGTGGAAGGATTTGAAAAGGTCACTAAGAGATGCAAGAAGCTGATTGATAGAGATGGGAGCTTCATTGAAAGGCTAGCTCAACAAATTTATGATCCTCAAACTTTAGGACAAAATGATAAAGAGGTAAAAGCTTTCAACCAATGGATTGAAAAGGTGAAAAAGGATCTTGTTCACTCATTAAGTCGAGAGGTTATAAATGAAATCATAAAGTGTAGGAATGCTATGACTAAATATGAGACAAAAATGATGCAAATAAATGAAAACATCATTCAAATATCATAAGATTATGCTAGGAATAAATATTTTTGGAAAGTGATTCAAGGAGTTCCAAAGGAATTTATGCATCAAGTGTTGATTTCTTTCTGAGAATACCACCAAAGGAAAGGCAAAGATGAGTCTTTGAAACTAGAGTTTAATGAAGAAGAATAGACAGTCAAATACTAGAAGCCCGAGGTTTTGTGCATAGATAAAGTTTTGAAGTGAATTTTGCAAATTTGTTTCTAGATTTGATGAAGGCGGTTGATTCCAAAGGTTTTGAAAAGTGTCGACAATCTTATCCAAAGTACTCATGACCCAGAGCCTGAAGTTGAAGATTGTTGTTGATAAAGAAGTCAAAGTATCTTTGACTTTTCCTAGAAAGTTCTGATGACAACTGTCACCTACCATATGCTGCATTTTAATTTTTTTTCTAATCCTCTTTAATTGGACTAAGTTTAAACTCTTTGAGGCCTTGTTTCTATAAAAGGTTGTTTACTACTTTTTTTTTTATGTTCAGAATTTGTAGATGTCGAAGAACCAAATTTTTTTCAAGTTTTTTTCTTTTTCTTATTTTCTGTTTCATTTTAGATTAAAAACTTTATGTTTCATTAGAAGTTAACTAATATAAGAGCCAATTTCAAAGCTATTTCCTAAAATGAAATCTTATGTAGCCGATTATTTATTCCTATTGGACAAGACTATGTGTTGCACCGTTTAAGGGTGCATATTAACACTATCTAGTGGAAAATAATCCCCCTCTTCTTTAAACTCTTGCATCATTTTGTGCCTAGTTGTGAAGCAATTTGGTGACATATAGAATAATTTTCTCTAGCTTGGTTATTTCTTGAGGAATGTGTGGATAATACCGAGGAGAAATTTTATTTTTCAGTAATTTCTTATGCTTTATTTTAGAATAGATGTTTATATTTCAAAAAATGTTCCAAAAAGGTGATAAATGCATGGATTTTTATTACAAATATTTTTATTCCATTAAATTGTTGAATGCTTAATGCTAAATCTACTTGAATGAATGCAATTTGTTTAATTTCATGAAATATTGTTGCAATTTTTTTGATTTTGTAAAGTTATTGAATGACTAGAATGATATTATGTTCATATCTCTATGATACCAACCAATGACTTAAGGACCATTTACCCCTTGTGTTTAACAAAATTATCACAATGAACCCTGAGCGAACCTAGTGCATCAAGACCTACCATAAATGAGCCTTGAGATCAAGCTGAGTTAGCCTTAGATTTAGGTTTTCCTGGTGGAGTCTTTCAAGAAAGATAGGTTCCCACGGTGTCTCTATGAGAATTTATCTACCTATTGGTGTGCGACTAACATCCACATCAACACTTTCCTCCTTCCTCTCCTCATTGTTGTATAACTGCATTTCATTTGTCACCTCCTTCTTTGCTTCCAAAGGAAGTAGATGATAGTGTTCTTTACTAAATAACACACTTGTGTTAGATATTATACCATAGCTTCAATTGGTACTCCATATTATCCACCTTCTTTTGATGATAAATTTCTAATCTTTTAGGGGGAAGAGGTGGGCATTTTGGTTGCCCCCTTATGCACTTCAGCCATGCTTTTATGGCGTGCGAAGAGGAAGGTGGTGATCCAATATCCTATTCATGTTGAATACTCTCCAATCCCAAAATTTTGTTGTACATGTACCATATATATAGTAATATACATGTCTTCCCTTCACTTCTTTTCTGTATTCAACAATAACCTGAACAACAAATTCAAAAAATAAATACCTTACTATATTTGATATTGAAATAAATTGAATGCACAACATATACACACAACCAAATGATGCAATAATTGAGTTATTATATCTACCTTCCTATCCTCCACATTAACCCATGCTTCATTCACACCCTCCTCATCCTTAGGGTCATCCTATACATACTCTTCCTCTGTGCCATGGACTATGAAAAGAGTATGATTGTCTCACCAATTATCAACCAGAATTGAAGGAATGATATACTATCAAAATCAGCATATTCGTAATAGAAATGATTTTTTTAAAATGAAATTGTAAAGCTTTCTGATTGATGCATTGGAAGGAAAGAGTAATTGGAATTTCACAATCAATTACTGAAAACATTGCTGCCTTAGTGTTCAACACTCTCCTAAAATGAGGGGACATCCTCTATACAACCTTTCCTAGCCATTGATTAAAACATTCCCACTTTCTAGTAAACATCATAACTATTTGTCAGAGATTAAAATTAAACATTTGAATTCATCTTGTAATTAGCAGATCTTACCACCACATCTATTGAACATGATCGTCCCAAATGAGATGTGCCACTACACACCCTGTCAGGTGTGTCAGCCACCTCAATAACATTTGTCACTGTACGAAGCACTTTATGTTTTAAAGTATGCATCCCTGGTTGGTTGTAAAATGTAAAAAAGTTCCAAGTATTATGAACAGTTAAAGCTCCAAAATTTATACACCATCTGATGTAAGAAAGCATATCCCTTTTTAATCATAAGATGAAATTGAATCACAATTTTTATTCTACCTAAGACTTATGATAAATTTTTAAGGTTCCTTTCATTACATTCATTTTGTCTAAATAAAAAATCTTTTCAATACACTCATACTATCAAAAAAATTGCAATTTGGAAAAGAGATGGTGTTATGAAAGCTACAACCCACATAGTGTTGTAAAAACCTATACATGTAACAACCCAATTGGTTGGTCACCCCTCATCTCAACTTGGTTTGAATTATGTATCCCCCACCTATAGAATGAAATAACTCACAACCCATTGTGTTTTCCAACCTACAATTATTTTATGTATTTATTTTCAATCACATGAAGATACTGAATTGCAAGTTTTATCGTAACTAACAATTGTGGTAAATTTTGAAAGTTCCTTTCATTACATTTGTAATGTCTAAATAATAAAAGATATTCAAGAAATTCATATTGTTTTGTAAAATTTCGGGTTGGAAAACACTGGGTGTTATAAAACCTAAAACCTACATACTGTTCTAAAACCCTTTACAAGTAACAACCCAATTGGTTAGTCACCCCTCACCTCAATTTGGTAAGTTTTGTGATTGTCTTGAGAACCCTTTTCTTTGTAGATAATAAGAATGTAATGAAATTAGAAAACATTAGGTGTTAAGAAACCTGCAACCCATATAATGTTGTAAATACCTCTACACATAACAAACCAATTGGTTAGTCAACCCTCAACTCAATTTGGTTAGTTTTATGTATACTCCACCTACAAGTCCTCCCTATGCTCTCAACTCTTTAGATTTAAACATGCAAAATGAAACAACTGACAACTCTCATAGTGTTTTCCAATCTACAATTATTTTATGCATTTTTTTGTTTTAATCATATGAAGAAATTGAAATCCAATTTATACTATGACTAATAGTTGTTATATATTTTCAAGGTGAACACCATTACATTCTTACTATCTACAAAACAAAAGGTTTTCAATAAATTCCTTCTAGAAATATAATTACTAGTGGGGGATACATAAAAGTATCCAAATTCACCTGAGGTGTGACCAACCAATTAGGTTCTTTCTGTGTAAGTAACCAAAAATGTTTTCATTACATTCATACTATCTATCTGTAATTGCAGGTTGGAAAAAAATAGGTGTTATGAAACCAACAAACCAAATACTTTTTTAAAACACTTTACAAGTAACAACCCAATTGCTTACTCAACCCTCAAGTGAATTTGAATAGTTTTATATATCCCTCATCAACAACTCCACCCCGTGCTTTCAAACCTTAAGGTTTCAACGTGCAGAATGAAAAAAATCACAACATAGAGTGTTTTCCATCCTCCGATTATTTTGTGCAATATCATATTTGAGCACATCTTCTTGAAAACCAATACTTATTACAATTTAGAGCACAATTCTTACTCATGTCAGTCCACTTCCTATGCCTACAAGTGCACAAAATTCAAAGAAAAGGATAGCTTCTTACGTAAGCCACCAAGCTAGATAGTTTTATGGTCAACCTCCTGTCACAACATCATGAGTGGAAAAGGTTGGAAAAATGACCCGACAACATTGTTATCTCCTCACTTTTGTTACCGTCACATTTTCTCCTATCTACCAAATTCATCACTTTTATCGCCCATCTTGGGAGGCCCCATAGTACATTGTCCCATCATGTGGTGTAGTTTTTTTGTATTTTTTAATACATTTTTGGATGTTAGGATGCCTCTGACATACATTCTTCTAGGGAGAAAAGCCACGTCCAATTATAGAAGGTGATCTCCCTAGAAAAATACATGGCTTACACATGATAACACATTGCCAATTTTTAGGGATAAGACATTTTTTATTATGTTATCATGTCCAAGACATACATTCTTTTAGGGATAATAGCTTGATTTTACTATATTTTGTAGGGAGATTAGCTTCCACCTAGTATAAAAAGCTATTCTCCCCACAAAAACAAATGTCAAATGCATCATAACCATCATAATGTTTTAAAAATCATAATTGCGAATGCACAAAAAGCCCAAAACATTGCCACTTTTGGAACTCACATTTTGTAGGTTGTTGGGGACCTCAAAAGGAAGTTGCAAGCACTTGAAGGAAAAAGTAGAGAAACCACTCTCCCTATCAAAACACATGTGACAAGTGTGGGAAGCTAGCTAGAAGATATGTATATCTACCAAAAATATATGCCATTTTTCCATTTTTCTTAGGGACTTTGAAGAATTGAATGAATATTCATTGCAAAAAAGGGTATTCATTGATGGCTTTCCAAGGGTTTTCCTTACAAAAGGGGTTTTCATTTGATATGTAGAGTTGATTATGTGCTTCTTTGTAGAGGGTTTTTAATTTTGTGATTTTAATGTTCAATACAAAACTATTGCAAATGAGGAAAACTATCCAAATTGAGCTCATGGGTGACTAACCAATTTGGTTGTTACATGTTCAGCTATGAATTTTCTCACACAGATGCAAAGTTTGAAAACACGATGTCATTTGTCGACTACAATTAATAGCATAAACCAATCTTCAAAGTAGATAGTTAAACTTGCATAGCTTATGTCATATAAAAACTTGCATGTTTTATAACGCACTATTTTTTTCAACCTCCACATCGCAACGTACCCAAGCCCTTGTGGTTTTTAAGGCCGTATATCTAGGTGTGGATTAAAAATAGCAAGAACACCAATTTATTTCCATTATTGGAAATAATGAATAAACTTGTTAATAGTGGTGAACGTTGTGTAGTGCAGGTTGGGAAAAACAATGTGTTTTGAAGCCTGAATTTACTTATACCCAAGCTTTTTCATGAAATGTGGATATATAAATATATAGATGGGGTTCTATTTTATCAAATAGCACATTTCTCATTAAATGTAAACTCTATTAACCATCAATACATAGTGTACTTCATAGTACACACTTCATAGTGTAGGGAGAGAACGAAATTGTTGGAAGTTTGTGTTGTCATTGATGTTAATAGATCTTTGGTTTTACATTGATGTCAACCAATGGAGATGCTTTGATTGGTTGCATTATGTTTTCATTAGTAGTATCACTGATGTCAACCTCTAGTGTTACTTTTATAAGCATGATTTGGTGATGTTCAACCTCTTATGTGATTGAGATGCTGAGAAGGTGTTCTACATCTCAAGTTTGTTCTTTTGGTGCTTATTTTCCAAGTGCTTTTGAGAAAATTTGAATAAAAGAGGAAATAGTGTGGTGAAGAGTGTTTAGTGTAACAGAGTGGTGTTCAGTGTTTTGCTCTGCATTTCTTCATGGCTGAAGATCTACTTTTGTGGTTTAGATATGTTACTTAGAGGTTTTTAGAGGTGTGATATTCATAGTTTCAAGTTATGGATTGTTGTTAAGAGAAAGTTGTGTTCACTAGTGTGTGAATTGTGAAAGCAATGTCATTTGGGAGAAATGGTTTTGCTCCACATTTCTTTGCAATTTGGTTTTTGGTATTGTAGATTTGGAAGTGTGCTTATATTACTAGTATCTATCTTCAATCTAAGTGGCTTGTGTTTTGGTGCTCCACAAGGTTGGATTCAAGTGTTGTAGTGTGTGGAAGGTTAGTTGGTTGTGTAGAATGAATATGTTATTTTGGTGTATGATGTTGTGAAGGATTTGTTCGATTTTAGGGTGTTGATGGAATATTATAGATTGTGTTAAAGTAATGTGTGTGGTCTATGAGTCATCTTTGGATCAAAGGAAGCATGTACTTAATTATTTGATGGTGTTAACACAGGTTCGACATAACTTGGGTGTTTACACTAATTGTGGATATGCTTTGGTGTTTTTAAAAGCACAACATGGTGTGTATGTGTGGATTTAGGTCTAAGTTAAGGTGTGATGTGGTTTTCCTTCATTATTTTTCACTACGGGAATGTTTTGGTGCCGACCTAATTTGAATTTGCATATTTGAGATGCATAGCCGACCTTGTAGATTTCTTTCAAGGTTGAAGATGATATATATGTGTGATGATTTGATGGAGGAAATATAAGAGAAGCATGTAAGGTGAAGTGTAAAAGTGTGAAATGCAGTCTGAGATTTAATGCCTAAGACTATTGGAAGCAGTGAGCAAAAGGTGTCTACATTGTATAAAGAGTTTGTGAATGTTTTGGTGAAGCAACGGTGGAACCTTTCTATTTCTCTAAGATGGATTTCTCATTGTAACAATATTCTTTCTTCTTTCTAATTTTGAAATAAGCCATTGGTAGTGGGTCCTTCTTTTCTTGTGGGAAGTGAGCCCTTTAGTAGTGAGCCTATTTTATTCAGTGTTGTAATTAATTTATACTGTGATGGTTTTCCTCTTCTTTGGTTTTCCACGTAAATCTAGTGTTCTCATGTTTACATTTTGTTGATGCATGATAAGGGTTTAATGGTTGTTAAGGGTTCAAGGACTAATGTAGATTTGATTGTTAATGAGGGTTTTTATGTTTTAATGAAAAAATGATTCACCCCCCCTTAGTTGTCTCGTGTATTCAAAAATTGGTATCAAAGAGCAAGGTTCCTTAGAAGAAAGTTTAACCACTTGAGGTAGATTTGAGATGGTGCACAAGGAGGATCCTTTGTTTGATGGATCTAATTATGCATTTTGGAAAGCCAATATGGAAGGTTTTCTTATTTCTCTTGGATTTGGATTTTAGAAGTCTATTGAAATTGGATATATAATGCCTACAAATGGTTTGAGTAGTGATGATGAAATCAAGGCATATGAGAAAAATGGTAAATAAAGGTATGCTCTTTTGAGTGATCTTTTTGATTCAGAACTTGTGAAAGTTATAAGTCTTAAAAATGCTAGTGAAATATGGAAAAAGCTGAAAAGTATCTATGAAGGAGATGATAAGGTCAAGCAAGCAAAGATGGAAAATCTGAAGATCAAGTTTGAAAACCTAAGGATGATAGAAGATGAAGATATTACAAGCTACATGCATAGAGTGGACGATTTTTTCAATTCCATCAAAGGTCTTGATGGAAATCTAGATCAAGATGAGGTAGTAAAGAATGTACTAAGAACTCTTACTAAATCTTATAGCGATAAAGTTTATTCTATTGAGGAAGTTCATAATTTGAATAATTATTCTAGAGATCAATTGTTTTGTGCATTAAATAATTTTGAATTAAGAGAGTTTGGTCCAAGTGATATAAAAAATGAGACTTATTTTAAAGTTGGAAAAGTAAAGAAGAATGCGGAATTAGATCCAAATGAATTTGATGAGTTAGAGGAAAACTTTGAGAGGAATTTGAAAAAAGGGTAGTAGAAAATATAGAGGTAAGTTACCTTTAAATATTTTAATTGTGGAAAGATTGGTCATTATGCTTCAAGATGTCCTATCAAAGCTTCAAAAGATAGACCTAAGGAGAATAAAGGTAAATCCATTAGGAGAAGTTATTATGTTAAAGAAGATGCCAATATATCTGATTATGAGTCTGATTATCTGGATGATGAAGATGATGAATGCTTGTTGATGGTTCTAAATGTTGGAACTAATTCTACTAACTTTGAGAGATGTATGAAGGAAATTTCTTCGGAAGTAGGTCATAACATTGGAGGAGCAATAGTGGCTACTTTTCATGCTAGAGAGGAGAAGAACAATTAAATCATAGATAGTGGACGCTCAAATCACATGATTGGTGATAAGAGTAGGTTTGTTAAACTTGAGAAATTTAAAGGAGGTTTTGTTAAGTCTTGTGATGATACATCTACTAAGATATGTGGAAAAGGTTCAATCAGTTTTGATGGAAAGCATAAAATAGATGATGCTCTTTATGTTAAGGGTCTACAACATAACCTGTTGAGTGTAGGAAAAATGTGTAGCAAAGGATATAATCTTGTGTTTCAAGATAATGGTTGTGAGATCATAAAAGGCTCTAGAACTATGTTTGTAGTAGGGAAAAGGATAGATAGAAATGTTTATCAACTTAAGGGTGCAATGGGTCAATGATTTATGACTTAGATTAATGAAATTTGGCTATGGCATAGAAGAACATGCCACATCAATTTTGATAACCTAGAGAGGATCATTTCACTATGAGAGGTCTAACAAATATTATAAAGCCTATCAATGTTGTTTGTAAGGAATGCCAAATTGGGAGGAAAGCTAGAAAGAGTTTCAAAGTCAATGAACAATATACTACTAGTCCTTTGGAGTTTTCAAGGTGATAGGTATTTAATTTTATTAATTAATAATTATTCTAGAATGACTTGGCTTACTTTTCTCAAAGAAAAATTAGAATCTTTTGATAAGCTTAATGCATTCAAAACTATGGTTGAGAATGAAATTGTAAAGGAGGGGGACCAACCACACCAAGGTTCCAGGTCACAGAGAGCCGGGAGCGGAAGGCTGCCCTAATCTACCTCAACCATGAAGGTGTTTTAGCTTGAGAATATAGAATGAAAATAACTCTCAAGTGCTTCAGTCACTCTACTAACCTGAGAGTTTTGATGGGCTAAATGAGCAGGCTTTTAGAACCCGAAATGTACCTCAAACAACTCTCTACTAGAGGATAACAGTGTAGGTTAGGGATGACGGCATAGCATGTTGGTGTCTCACTTGGGCGTTGGTGTCCATACAACCAAAATGTGCAAAAGTATAGTGAAAGGTACAAAAACTTACTAACAACTTAGCTAAGGAAATTTAAAGTACTAAATAAGATGATAACTAATAGAATAACTAAAACAACTAGAAAGATGATATATAAGATGACAATGGTGAAGGTGATGAAGATTAACTCATGAGGAGTCCAACTCGCTAGCAAGATCCACACGAATGCGTACCTACCCATAGCCAATAAAGGAAAAATTTTGGGGCTGTATAGGGGTTTGCCACAATCAAACCCTTGCTTTGGTGTTTCCACCTCCATAGACAACCAGATAGATCGAGAGATAGAAATATGATAAAGGAAATAATGTTGGAATAAAAATGAAACTGAATAATACTAAAGACACTAAGCTACTCAAATACAACAACAAAGTGAATAAAAACATTACCACCCTTGACCAAAGGCTCTCAAGGCCAATGAGAGAGGAAGGCAACCCAAAACAATGGTAGATTTGATAGAACCACAACAACATCGAAAGAAGCCTCACTAGTCACCAAGTTGCAGATTTTGTGGTAAAATATGTGGGATGTTGTGATGTTGAGTTGTGATGACAATAGTGCAACAAGTAGTGAAAGTATGGAATGAGAATTGTGAAGCAAGATCAAGCAAGCCTATAGAAATGTGAACATGATGGATTAAATAAGAAAGATAGCTGGATTTGAAGATGAAAAGGGAGGGAAGGATCCATTCAAATGTTGGCAGGAAGGTGTAGGGGTGTTACATTTCATCGCCAATGGAGAACGTAATGCCTTTGCGAATTCTAGAGGTAGGAATCTTGGTAGGACGATAGTGCGCCACATAGATGTCCACACACCATGTGCATGTCCCCAATAGAAATTCCCACACTGACACTAAAAATAAGCACCAAGTGGATGGATCACAGATAGGTGATGCAAAATTACTTAGTCAGATTTGATTTTTCTAAGGTGGAGGATGTAAAAGGGGAATTTGTGAGAGGGATGAAAATTCACTACTATACATTTTGTCCCCACTTTAGCGAGCATGAGTGTCAATGAGTGTTCAGTAAAGTAGATCAAAATATTTTAGAAACGTATACCTAAATCATTGAGGAAGTAGGCCACAATCTGGAAAACTCAAAAGTGCAAGGTAGACAAATAACTCCATAGGTACTCTCTCCTAAGGAGGTTCGAACAAAGTGCACTAAAGGCCCGCAAACCAATGATGGATAGATCTTATGTGATGTAAGCACTCCACAGGTCCTCGAACCTACAAAGAAGGCACCTCTAGGTACTTCACCTAAAGGAAGCCCGATGTGAGGGACTCCATAGAGTCAGATTGGAAAGTAGCTTCAAAGGTGCACCTATAAAGCACCATGTTAATTCGTAGATAAAACATGTTAGAAAACAAAAAGCAGCCACACAGGCAGACAACCAGAAAGTAATGCAGACAATCAAAATTTGAAGGAAGATCTTTCAAAGGGGTCCCTTGGGAACCCTTTAAAAGAAAAGGGGTCCACTCAAGGGATGCACATTTTGAAAGTACCAGAGTATTTTTTGCAAATTAATTTAACATCAAGAAATCCTTTTGAAAGATGTTCAATTCATCAAGGAATTTGAAAGGAAGAAGGTCACCCCACAAGGGGAAGGTCAGAACTTCACCTGTAGGAGAAGGTGCTCCCTTCTTGGAGGAAAGTTTTTCAATTTATTTCTTTGTGAACCCATGATGAAGGAAAAATATTTTGCTATGTGTCCTTGATGAGGAATGTGATATTTGAAAAAATATTTTGGAAGGATTTTCAAGAAAAGATTTGCTGGCCATCAAATGCATTTTCTGAAAATCAAAGTGACATGATAAGCCCCCTTTAGGATGGTGCATTCCGAAAACAAAGGCTCGACATCCTAAGGAGAGAGAAGCAAGAATGAAAAGGTGATTTTGTGGCATGCGGAACATAATGAGATGTAATCATGGTAATGTTGTCGTACACATGAGGGACAACACATGAGCACCACAACATCATAAAGCAAGAAAAAAAGATAAGTGCAAAGAAAGAAAAGACAATAACATCATGAACAAGGGACAAAGGGGAAGTCTGATATTTCAAGGTTGGAGCTGCTCATAAATATAGATAAATAGATATAATAGTATATAAATGAATTGTCATCAACCCCCTACTATATCAAACCATATGAAGAAAGGCATGTGAAGACAAAATAAAAATTAAAAAATGGGTCAACATGGAAGGGAAGCCTAGATGCCCCCAACACTTTGCATTGTCCCCAATTGTCAAAAATTAATACACAACAGAGGAAGAATGATGTGACAAATAGAGGAATTTTTATGACATAAAAACACTCCTATATCCAAGCACCTATAAGGGTGACAAGGGTCATCTAGGAACACATAACGCAAGCACGTGGGAACACAATACATACACAATCTAATCTATAGATAAATAAGAGGCGCCCCCTAGTCCTCATCAACGAAGAGGTTATCATTCTCCCAATCTAGATCATTGTATGGGGAGGGAGGATGAGTATGCAAGGGTAAAATATCAAGGGAGGAACTCTATGAACCTCTTGTAAAAAGAGCTAAGGAAGAAGGCCCCTTGAGGTCTTCTTCACTAAGTTCTTGTGGCATGAACGCCAATGACTTCACCAAGATCATTGATAGGGTTGAGACCTCGTCCACAAAATTAAACATGAACTTCACAGGAGTTCCATGTGTTAACTCAACAAGCAAGGGAGGTGGCACTCAATATCCACTGCTAGGCTCACTAAAAGACTTAGGATTAGTGATGAACTCTAGGGATGTCGAGGCTTCCTCTGTCACTTGGATGACACAAGCCAATGCAGAACTAACTTTCGAAGAAGGTGAGCCCTCCTTCCGACCCCCATTACTAGCGGGTTTCTCCTCCATCTTCCACTTCATCAGAGCATGTGAGATCCCCATAGATGAAACAAAAGGCGCAAAAGAAGAGGAGAAAATTGTGACAGACACCACCGAGGTATTTGGCATGTCCATGGACTTTTAGAATGATGGGATGTCTAGAAGGGACATCAAAAGGGGTAACTCAACCAAAGGAGAAATAAATACTTGCACCCTCTTTAGATGAGGATTGTTTATGCTCATAGAGGGAGCCAGAAGTAGGACCAAAGTTGAAGGAACTAAAACAAAGAAGACAAGAGAGGAGGACATAGTAGGAGGTGTCAAAGCAGGAATTGTTGGCTCCTCTTCCATCTTTTGTAGGGTAGCTTACTTAGTGGCTAGAGAATTTCTCGGACACTTGCATTCACACACAAGGAAAATTTTGTGAGTCCCAGAGCTAGAGGCTAGAGGCTAAGATGGAACAAGAGACTCTTGTTCAACCATCAGAGTATCCATTGTAGCCATTTACGATGGAGGGAGGGACTCCTAGACAAGAACATGAGGGAGAGGTTGAGAGGATGATGGAACAATAGTGGGAGGATCTAGCTCTAACACCTTAGTGGTGGGCCTCTTCCCACTCACTGCCTTTAAGGAAGGAGCAATAAGAGGACACGAAGGCTAAGACAAAATGAGAGACTCTTGTTAGACCATTGGAGTATCCATTGCATTCATTTTTGGTGGAGGGAGGGACTCCTAGACAACAACAAGAGGGAGAGGTTGAGAGGATGATGGAACGACAATGGGGAGAGCCAACTCTAACACCTCAGCAATGAGCCTCTTCCCATTCACTACCTTAAAGGAAAGAGAAATAGGAGGCCATAGAGGCTAAGACATAGAGGAATCCCCATGGGGAGCCTTCCCCTTACCATACCAAATGGGCTGAGGCACCATGGGTAAGACGAGAAGTTCGAATGTTGGACACTTGGGCTTTTGCGAATTGACCAGCATTGAATTCTTGAGAAAACGCCTAGGAGAAGAAATTTATAGTGTTGCAGTAGGATGAGAGGAAGCGACAGGTAGGGAAACAAAAGAAGAAGAAGAAGAAGAAGAGTGTTGGGTACACTTCTCTTATTCCCTTTTTTGAGCCAAGGTGGACTCACTATCTGCCTTGAGAAAATCCCTATGTGAAATGGCATAGGGAGAAGGAGGGTATCTAACCTTAGGCACTATGCCCCTAATATTTTACTTTACATAAGTTTGGTACAGGAGGTTCATCCTAGGAGGAAGCAGACCAACAAGCGTAGGCCAAAAGTGATCTAGCGAGTAGCCCCAATGCACAATTGATAGTTTATAATTGATGTTGTGGACTACATGCACCGAACCCTCATGGAAAATTTTCAGGCACTTATGAACTACCGATGGAACTACATTCATAGCAACCAACCAGGGGATACCTAGTTTCACTCTAAAGATCTCAAACTCTAGGATAATGTCAAAAAGTGCATTTACAAATCTAGGTCCAACTAAGACTAACAAGGTGATGTAGCCGATGGGAGGTACAGAAAGCACATCGTGTGTATGAATAGTGCTCCTAGACTTGTCATACCCATCTTTGTGTAAGAAATTAATTAGCATAATCTCCTCAGTGATGACATTCACCCAACACGTAGAGTCAATGAGGACACTTGTTATGGTGTTTTTGTTGATTCGTATAGGGATGTAAGAGATGGTTCTCCATTGTAATTTATCAACAAGTCCTACGACGTGAAGGTTATGTCAAGGGATCCACTTGTAGGTTACCCAAATGGGATTGGTAGATGTAAAAAGGAGGCCAGTACGTATACTAGACAAAACTTTCATAGAGCCCCCAAGGGTTTCACAACTAGACGATGACCCACTTAAGGTTTTGTTCCATAATTCTTATGAAAACTTCTAGCTATGCCACTAGGGGTCATAGGTTGGGTTGTAAAGTTAAGCACCTCACAACACACACCCACAACACTCCTAGGATACGAGGAAAGGGTATTCCAACACTGCTAAATGGAACCAATATGCTTCACGTCGGGTTCACCAAAATGTAAAGGAGGGGGACCAACCACACCAAGGCTCCAAGTCATAGAGAGCTGAGAGCAAAAGGATTCCCTAATCTACCTCAACCACGTAGGTGTTTTAGCTCGAGGATAGAGAATGAAGAGCACTCTCAAGTGCTTTTGTCACTCTACTAAGATGAGATTTTTGTTGGGGCTAAATGAGCAAGCTTCTAGAACTTGAATTGTACCTCAAATAGTTCTTTGCCAAAGGACAACAGTGCAAATCAGGGACGACAGCGCAACACATTGGCATCTCACTAGGGCACTAGCATCCGTACGACCAAAAAGTACAAAAGTACAATGAAAGATACAAAAACCTACTAACGACTTAGCAAAGGAATTTTAAAGTACTAACTAAGATGATAGCTAATAAAATAACTAAAACAAGTAGAAAGATGATATAGAAGATGACAAGGATGAAGATGATGATGATTAACTCATGAGGAGTCTAGCTCACCAATAAGCTCCACACAAACACATACCTACATACAACCAAGAGAGAAAAAATGTTGTGGCTATATAGGGGTTTGTCCCAGTGAAACCCCCGCTTTGGTGTTTCCAGCTCCATAGATCGAGAGATAGAAATATGATAAAGGAAATAATGTTGGAATAGGAATGAAACTAAATACTACTAAAGACACTAAGATACTCAAATCCAACAACAAAGTGAACAAAAGTGTTACCACCCTCAACCAAAGGCACTTAAGGACAATGAGAGAGGAATGGAAGCCCACAACAATGGTAGAGTCAACGCAACCGCAACAATTTTGAAAGCAACCTCACTAGCCACCAAGTTGTAGATATTGTGATGCTAGAGTTGTGATTCCAATAGTGCAACAAATAGCAAAAATATGGAATGAGAATTGTGAAGCAAGATCAAGCAAGCCTATAGAAATGTGAAGAAGATGGATTGAATAAGAAAGATAGCCATTTGAAGAAAAAAAGGAAAGGAAGGAGCCGTTCAAAGGTTGGTAGGAAGGCACAAGGGTGTTACATTTCATTTCCAATGGAGAACGTAACACCTCTGCAGATTCTAGAGGTAGGATTCCTATTAGGACAGTAGCGCACTACGTAGACATCCATGTGTCATGTGTGTGTTCTGATAAAAATTCCCCCACCCACACTAAAAATAATCACCAAGTGGATGAATCACAGATAGGTGATGTAGAATTACTTAGTTGGATTTTATTTTTCTAAGGTGGAGGATGTAAAAGGGGAATTTGTGAGAGGGAAGCAAATTCACTCCTATACAAAAATGAATATGAAAATCAAATGTTTAAGATCTGATAGAGGAAAAGAGTTCACCTCCAATGAATTTAACACTTTTTGTGAAGATCATGGAATAAAGAGGCATTTATCAACTCCAAGGAATCCTTAGTAGAATGGAGTTGTCGAAAGGATGAATAATACTATTCAAGAAGGAGCAAGGATAATTATGACGGAAGCAAATCTACCAGATGTCTACTAGAGAGAAGCAATTCATACTACAATATATATACTTAATAGAGCACAAGAAAGGACAAATAGTTCAAAGACTTCCTATGAGTTGTGGTATGGAAGAACCCCTATTATGAAATATTTCAAAGTATTTGGAAGAAAATGTTATATTAGAAGAGATGAAGAAAACCTAGGAAAGTTTGATGTAAGATATAATGAAGGAATGTTTCTTGGATATTCTACAAGAAGCAAGGCTTATTGGTAGAAGAGGCTGAAAAAGATTATTGAAAGTGAAAGTGTCAAAGTTGATGAAGACTTACACAAAAGTTTAGTGATGATAGATGGATATGAATTAGATGTTTCCTCTTGTAGAGAAGAAGAGAAGGATGATGGTAAGGAAATAGAAGTGTAGGTTGAAGAGGAAGGAGCTATGGTAAACATCCCTAAGATTCCTAAGTATGTTCAAAAGAATCATTTAGAAGATTAGATCATTGGTGATAAGAGTAGAGGTGTGTTAGACTTGGGAACTTTTTCCAAGACCAACAAACAAGAATGTGATTGGAACTAAGTGGGTATTCTAGAACAAGTTGAATGAGAGTGGAGAAATGGTAAGAAAAAAGGAAAGACTTATGTTTAAAGGATACTAACAAGTATAAGGAATATATTTTGAGGAGACATTTTCTCCAATGGAAAGAGTGGAAGATATTAGGATGTTTTTGGATTTTACAACAAATAAAGATTTCAAAGTATATCAGATGGATGTGAATATATTCTTGAATGGTGAGTTGGAAGAACAGGTTTATATTGAACAACCAAAAGGCCTTTAGTGATCAGATAATCATGATATGATCATAAGATTG
This sequence comes from Sequoia sempervirens, assembly GCA_007258455.2. Classification (NCBI taxonomy): domain Eukaryota; kingdom Viridiplantae; phylum Streptophyta; class Pinopsida; order Cupressales; family Cupressaceae; genus Sequoia; species Sequoia sempervirens. Next base: position 55,682,238 of record VDFB02168118.1, read on the forward strand.
AAGAAGGAATTATATGGACTCTAGCAAGCTCCCAGAGCTTGGTATGCAAGATTGGATAGGTACTTTCTGCTGCAAGGATTCAATAAAGGTACCATAGATAGTAATCTTTATCTCAAAGTTGAAAAAGATAAACTCTTGATTGTGGTTGTGTATGTTGATGATATAATATTTGGAGGTAATGAAGAAATACATAAGATATTTGTAGAAGAGATGCATAAAGAGTTTGAGATGTCTATGTTTGAGGAGATGACTTTCTTCCTTGGACTTCAAATCAATTAGATAAAGAAAGGGATATTCATATCATAGTAAAAGTATGTCAAGGAAATGTTGAAGAAGTTTGGGATGGAAGACTCTAAACCAGTATGTACTCCCATGGTTACTGGTTGCATTTAAGTAAGAATTAAGAATCTCCTAAGGCTGATCAGAGCAAGTACACATCAATGATTGGAGGAATTCTATATCTGACTACTACTAGACCTGATATCATCCATGTAGTTTGTCTTGTGGATAGATTTCAAGAAGACCCCAAAGAGACACATGTGACAATAGTAAAGAGGATATTAAAATATCTAAAGAGAATTCCAAAACATGGCTTGTGGTATCCCAAGGATACTGATTTATCTCTAAGTGCTTACACAGATGTAGATTGGGCAGGTTGTGTGGATGAAGAAAAGAGTAAAAGTGGTGGTGCTTTCTTTCTTGGAAGAAGGTTGGTGTCTTGGCTAAGAAAGAAGTAGGATTCAATATCATTATCTACTACAAAGGTAGAATACATTCTTGCAACATCAAGTTGTATGCATGTGTTGTGGATGAAGCAGACTGTGAAGGATATCAAAGTGGTATATGATGAACCTATTTCTATCTTATGTGATAATACAAGTGCTATCAATATTTCAAAGAATCTATTAATGCATTCAAGGAAAAATTATATTTCAATATGGTATCACTTCTTGAGGGAAAAGGTTGCAAAGAATGAGATGAAGTTGGAGTTGTTGCAAGTATGAGCAAGTTTGGTGTTGTTGTCATTAATGTTCATTGATGTCAACACAGTATAGGATGTTGAAAATTGTGCATGTATAGTTGAGATGTTGTGAGTACATGGAACTATTCTTATGATGTTGCAAATGTGTTGAAATGATGGGTTACCAAGTGCTTTTGAGAAAATTAATAAAGAGTGAAGTTAGAGTTATGCATGTGTTCAGAATGTGCTTTGGTATGTGCTTCGTGTTTCTTCTATGTTGATCCTATGATTTTGCAGATATGAAGGGTTGTTTTTGGGCATCTGTTGGTGACATATCCTAGTTATTTCTAGCTTCTGGTTTGACGAAGTGTGAAAGTTGTGTTCACCGGTGTGTGAACTGGTTTGACAAAGTTATTTGTTTGTGGACTAGGAGAAATGTTTCTGCTCTGCAGTCCTCCACTGATTTGCTTCATGTCTTTTGGATCTGGAATATGTCTTGTAATGGTGTTCTTTGTGTTCTAGTGAATGTTTTCATGGTTTGGTGCTCTGGAAGGTGAGTTCCAGAGCTTCTGTGTATCTGTACACTCTGGTTGGATTGTTGGAAGGTGTTATGTGTTCGAAGGTTGTTGCACTTGCTATGGATGTATCTGAAGGTATATGAGATGTGTTCTCATGCGTAATGAAACATGTTATGTCATCCACATGTTATCTTCTTGTTGGAAAGTGTGTACTTCAATGTTCATTTTTGTTTTCATTAGGTTTGGCCGACTTAGCGTTTACACTTCATATGAAGGATTAAAATATTTAATTAAGGAAGCATGTGGTTGATCCAAGACATTGTTTTGAGTCATAGTTAAGTATTGGTGTGGTCCACTCCCATTCCTTTCCACTGCGCGAATGTTGAGTTGCCAACCTAATTTGAATTTATGAAATGAAGCTTGTGTAGCCAACCTTTGAGAAATTTTCTAAGGTTGAAGAGGGTATAAATACAAGTTGATATGTTTTGAATGAATCAATCAAGTAAGCCACACATTTGAAGAAAAGAGTTGTGGGAAAGTGAATTGAGGCAATAATAATTTAATGTGTTAGATTCCTGAAAGCAGTGAGCTGACAATGTCTAGAATTCTTCTGATAAGGGTTCTAGATGTGTGTAATATGTTGTGGTGGATCTTTACTATAATCTTTTTTATTTGTTGGCAATGAGCCTCCCTGTTGGAAAGTAAGTTCTTTCTATAGGTAGTGATCCTTTATTTCTAGGCAGTGAGCCTCTTGTATTCGGTTTTCTATTACTTCATATTGTGAGTTAATACTCACCTTGGTTTTTCCCTCATTGGGTTTTCCACGTAAAATTTGGTGTTCATTTTGTTGATTTTCTTTTATGTTATCTGCATTGCATGTTCGTACTTAATAACAAAATTGTGTGGTTGTGAAGTTGATAAGTGTTTTGAGTTTTGAGTTTGAATTTGGTGACAACTGATTCACCCCCCCTCTTAGTTGTCTTGCACCTTTTAACAAGAGTATGTGCCTACTAAGGATTAAGTTGTAGATATATTCATGAAGGCTCTTCCTAATGACACTTTTGAGTATCTTTGGGAGAATTTGGGGGTTATTTCCCCTCTTTATTTCAACTAGATGCATAAGAATATACATCAGTCTAGTGGATCTAAAGATTCATTCCTTTTTTTTGACTGATGTTGGTGGCTACCTCTCAAGGGGAGTAGGTAGTAGCATTTTTAGTTGTTGCGATCAAGGGGAGTAAGTGATGTCATTGTGTTATGGTGTTATCCTTTGAAGCCTTGTCAAAGTGAATGTAGAAGTTGCAGAGTAGTTGTTCCTTATAGGTGTTGTTGATGTCAAAGGGAAGCAGAAAATAGAAGATATGTGTTGCTCTTTTCCATTGATGTCAAAGGGGAAGAGAGAGAGAGAGTTGATTGAAAATCCATATGAAGTAGGGAGGAGAGAATTCTTGTGAAAGTATTGAAAATTAGATGCCTGTGTAAGGGGGAGTAGTTTGCACTATGGTGCAGTATATGAGTTGGTGATTAGAGCTATTGTTGTTTTTGTTGTTGATGGTTTTTCCATGTGTATGTTGCCATCAATGAAAAAGGGGGATATTTTTGGAATTTTTTTTCATCATTGATGTCAATAGATCTTTGGTGTTGCATTGATGTCAACTTATGGAGATGCTTTGATTGGTTGCATTACGTTATCCTTAGTAGTGTCACTAATTTCAATCTCTAGTGTTACTTTGATAAGCATGTATTGGTGATGTTCAACCTGTTGTGTGGTTGAGATGCTGAGAAGGTGTTCTCGATGTTGAGTTTTTGCATTTGGTGCTTGGTTTCCAAGTGCTTTTGAGAAAATTTGAATAAAAGAGGAAATAGTGTGGTGAAGAGTGTTCAATGTAATAGAGTGGTGTTTAGTGTTTTTCTTAATATTTGTTCATGGCTAAAGATATGATTGTGTGGTTTAGATATGTTTCTTAGAGGTGTTTATAGGTGTTATATCTAGAGTTTCAGGTTCTATATTGTTGTTTAGAGAAAGATGTGTTCACCAGTGTGTAAACTGTGAAAGTAGTGTTGTCTGGGAGAAATGGTTTTGCTCCATATTTTTTTCGTAGTTTGGTTTCTAGTTTTGTGGATTTGGAAGTGTGCTTATATTTATAGTATCTATCTTTAGTCTAATTGGTTTGTGTTTTGGTGCTCCACAAGGTTGGATTTCGGTGTTGCAGTGTGAGGAAGGTTAGTTGGTTGTGCAGAATGAATATGATCTTTTGGTGTATGATGTTGTGAAGGATTTGTTGGATTTCAGGGTGTTTATGGAATATTCCATATTGTGTTAAAGTGATGTGTGTGGTCCATGAGTCATATTTGGATCAAAGAAAGCATGTACTTAATTGTTTGATGGTGTTAACATAGGTTTGATTGACCTTGGGTGTTTAAACTAATTGTGGATATTCTTCGGTGTTTTTGAAAGTGCGGTGTGGTTTGTATGTGTGGATTTAGGTGTGAGTTAAGGTGTGATTTGGTACACATTCATTCTTTTCCACCACAAGAATATTTTGGTGCCAACTTAATTTGAATTTTCATGTTCATGGTGCATAGTTGACCTTGTAGATTTTTTTCAAGGTTGAAGATGGTATATATGTGTGATGATTTGATGGAGGAAATATAAGAGAAGTGTGTAATGTGAAATTTTTAGATGTGAAGTGTGAAAGTGTGAAATGTTGTGTGAGCTTTAATTCCTAAGACTACTAGAAGTAGTGAGAAGAAGGTGTCTACATTCTTCAAAGAGAGTGTGAACATTTTGGTGAAGCAATGGTGGAACTTTTCTATTGCTCTGAGATAGATTTCCCATTATAATAATCTTCTTTCTTCTTATTTCTAATCTGGCAGTGAGCCATTGGTAGTGAGCCCTTTGACATTGAGCATATTGTATTCATTATTGTAATTACTTTATATTGTGATCTAATCCTCACTATGATTTTTCCCTTCTTGGGTTTTCCATGTAAATATGGCGTTCTCATGTGTTTGGATTTTTTTTCATTACTATTTCTCATGTTTACATTTTGCTAATGCATGATAAGGGTTTAATGTTGTTAAGGGTTTAAGAACTATTGTGGATCTAAATGTTAATGAGGGTTTTGATATTTTAATGAACTGATTCACCCCCCTCTTAGTTGTCTTGTGCATTCAATAGGCATAAGATTTTATACAATTGGCAACACATTGTGTTTCTAAAGCTCCAAAATGGGCAACAAGGAATACTCATATTTGTAAAGAGGCTTCTATATTGAAAAACACATTGTGTTTACAGTACTTTTGCATTGTGTTTACATAACAATTCCAATATAAAACTTGGCAAGTCTAATGGCCATTTGTGTGTTATTATGGCCTCGCCTTGGCATTTTGTATGGTATATTATACTAAGTAAAAATAATTACAATAACAATGTTCTTTAATCACAACCTTATGAAACCCAACTATGCAAAGATGCTTCACAATTGAACAAAGGTACATTTAAATGGAGAAATACTCTTTAATGTAAAATGATAAATATTATGTTCTTTTGCAAATATATGTTATCTAATTACCAAGGATCCAAAGGTTCCTATTCTATTTTGGGAGATAAATCATACCGATGTAGTGTTGGAGAAATCATTCCTAAAATTAACACAAATCAATTTTGAGGGGGATAATTAAAATGATGTAGTATCGGCATTCATTGTTTTGAGGATTTCCCATGTAACACTCACACTTCACTTGGAGGAAACATCCTTCACATAAAATTTTGTGATATAATAGGCACATAATAATGTAACTTTTATTTTATTTAAATTAAGCTGTACATTGTTTGTGTTTCCCACAATAAGCATCTCATCTATAAACAAATCGAAACTTCTAAATGAAAAATAAATTTTGGAAATTTAACAGTTTAGTAAACTTGCAATTCAAGCTATGACAGCTAGAATCACCTGTATTTAGTGCAGAAGCTTCATGTCTGCCGAAGTGTCCTTCTCAATCCACCTGCCCTTGTTTTATTCAATTTTGTTTCCTCACCTATATCAACCACCCGGAAGGAAGATGAGTGTTAGCAATAGATTAAATTGGAAAATTAAAGACATTTGGTGCTACAAAGAATTCATTTTATTCCAAATTTCACCAATAATGGATTATATGTTGTGCTGACTACAACATGCCACCTTGTACAAACAATAAACAAACATATTAAACTATATAATGGGAATTTAATTTCCAATTTAACC
>VDFB02168118.1:55688063-55732365 GCA_007258455.2 Sequoia sempervirens
GGGCATACCTTCACCTATTCCATATTGGGGCACAACTAAGGCATGTTTCTAATTGTTTTTTTTTTACAACAACACCAAAATGACATTGTATCAAAGAGGGGCATAATGTAGACACTGAAATTTGGTCTAAGCCCGCTACTTCAATTTCTCCATAGTTCATATTTTCATGATCATGATTAAATAATGTTAATTATTTAATTATTTTCTAAAGTATTTTCTCAAATATTAATTAAATAACTTTTAATTATTTAAAATTAAGCCATTTTAACATTTATTCTTCTATTAATTAAATAACTTTAATTATTTAATAAATTCATTTTACTTTTAGTCAATCCTGATTAATTAAATAGATGTTCTTTATTTAATTACATCACTAATTAACTTTATCCTCTTTCTGAAATTAAATAAATTATTATTTAATTTATCCTTACCATAGTTTCAACTATAATTAAATAAATACTTTAATTATTTAATTATTCATTAATCTTTTCTTCAGTCAATTATATAAATCTTAATTTATTTAATTTAATCCTTAAATGTCGAATGTTGAATTAAATAATCATTTAATTCATAAAAGCTTATTTTGGACATATTCTTCTATATTTAGATAATTGTTTAAGTTATCTAATTATTCATTCACTACTTAACTCGAGATCTATTTAAATCACTCAACCATCTTCTAATTTAATGTTTGATTGTCTTTGACAAGTAAAATTCCTGTCTTAACAAGTTAGTTATCTAGTTTTAATTCTTATGCATGTAGATATTTATTAATTAAATAACTTTAATTAATTAATTAATTCATGTGTGCATTCGAACAAATTGTTTCCTTTATTCTATCTTTATCCTTTTCATGCAATCTTTATTCTTCTGATTTTTTAATACTCTCAACTAGAGATTAAATCATTATTTAATCTTGATCTCCACCTTTCAACTTGTAATCACTCATGTCACTACTGACACTAATCTCAATGCATGCCGAATCTTTTAATCTAAATCGTCCATCCATCTTTTAATCTGAGCCTATCATCCGAACAATCAATTTTCTATAAATTGACCTGATCTTCATCATTGTTACTCCTCCCGAAATTTGATGACTTTTGGAGCACTTGTTTTATAATCTTTGATATTTCACTATTATCACATCTATTGAGGCTATACTTGCACACATACTAAAAATATGAGGGCAAGAATACTATCACGACGAAATGGAGAAGGACAACAGAGGTTATTCATGGAACTATATTGATGCTTGGTGAGATCTTTTCATTTATGCTTTCCTTTGTGCTTTGTTGTTTAGCTTTAGATTAAATTTGAGTTTAATTGCATTTGTATTGCTTTAATCCACTTCTTTTTTCATGATGTTACACTCTTAATTTTCTAATGCATTCATTTGCTTCTTTTAAGTTTTCTTTCAGAGTTTCTTTCTTATCTTCACCTTTATCCAAATCTTCAAGAGCAGCATGAATTTCTTCAGTTGTTGAAATTTCTTCCAAATGAACAGGATACTTTTTGTCAGCCATGTGTTCAAACTTCAAGATATTCCTTAAGTTGTTAAAATTTTCAAAAGGAACCAAGCTTTGATATGAATTTTTGATCACATAGAATACTGAGAGGGAGGGTGAATAAGTTTTCTACTAAACCATTTGATTTCTAACCATCCAATTATTAACACATAGCTTGTTGCAACTATAAGTAAAAACATGAAAGGGATCATAACATCACACAACTCATAAACACTAGGATTTTTACATAAAAAACCAAAAATTGAAAAAACATGGTGAGGATTAACTCACAATATGTTATAACTAGTCATAAAATATTACAAGGCACACTGCTAGGACTCACTGTCCTTAAAAGGCTCACAACTTGAATACAAGAAGACATGGCTTACTGCCAAAATACAAAACGATATGGCTCACTGCCAAGAATATGAACTAAATGGAATGCACCTTTTGAGTGTTGAGTATAGTTCCAATTAAGCTCTGGAAGATAGAAAATATTGCACCGGATTGCAGGTATACAACAACTATCAACAACTACCAATTTCTTCACACCATATTACTCTGTCACACATCTCGCATCATCACTTCTTATCATCTCTATCTTTATGTATCTATGTGTGTATTTGTATGTATGTATGTTTGTTCAATACAAGGATTTTTCATATATATACGGTTACATATTCAAACATCAATTAGGTTGGCCTAATTGGATGTAAGCATACTTAACTCAAAATATAGATTGTCGGCTTCAAAACAAAAAAAATCTTTGGTGCTCTAAAAAAAAATGCAATACATGATTTAGGTTGGCTCAAACCTAAAAATGAACTCTTTGAACCTTCATGAAGCATGCACTGCATGTTCAAGTCATCTAGAAGAAGGTCATACCAAAAACTATAAGCCAAACTTTTGTCATTTATAACTTTCAACTCATTTGACCTAGATTGTTAAGTTCTTGACCAAAGTTGTGTCTAATACCCTTAAATAATATATCAAAATCATATGAGCCACCATTCTACCCAGAGTGATTCCAGACCAAATTACTAGATCAATGTAGCGAAGACACAGTTTACCGAGTGAGCAAAGAATTAGACACCAAACAATGTTGGCATCAATGACAGCATACCAGAGGTCTCCTTCATTCTTCCAATACTTTCATTTTCAAGCTTTCCTATTTAAGAATTTTCTTTCAGTATTAGGACTGTTAGGTTTAACCTTATCAAATACCATAGCTTTCTACAAACATTGTGAAGGATTTGTTTCCATACAAAGTCATATCTATTGTATGCAGAGGCAGAGACACTCTTTGGGAAGATTCCTCCCCTCAACAAGCCAACAAGCTAGAGAAGATATTGGTGACTACATTTATTAGAGTGGGGGTACTACTAAAGAAAAATATTCCCTTTCACTAACATCTAATAAAAATGCAGAGGAGACCTTCCAAATAATGGGTGATGTAGTAGTGGATGATCCAATTGAACATGTGACCTTTCAATTTCCAATCATCAACCAAGAAAGGGCTATTGTGCTAAAGAATATCCCTCCTTTAGCATTAACAGTCTTCTATGGGTTGGTGAAGGAAGATCCGAACAAATTCTTATTCGAGTTTGATGTCTTATGTAGGAGAAATGACTATACAACTAATGCTCACAAGCTCAAGTTATTCCCTGCTACTCTAAAAGAAGTTGCCCTGAGATGGTTTATGGGACTAGGCAAAGATGTTGTTCTAGATTGGGACACCATGAAAACAATTTTTTTGGATCAATACTAAGATTATTGTAGAGGATTTGATAGGAAAATAGATGATATCTTTAGGATGACTTAGAAAGAGGATGAGTCATTAGAAGAGTATGTAGAAAGGTTTCAATTTTTCTTGAAGAAAAAACCACATAATAGACTCTCAGAAGAATCACTGAAGCTTGTGTTCTTAAGAGGGGTTAATGAAGATTGCATGGATTCCCTCAATCTTATTGGGAAAGAGGATGTGTCTCAATTAACCTTTGAAGAAATCTGCAGGGTTTGCATAAACTACTCTAGGACCTTAACCAAAAGGTCAAGAGGAGAAAGAACATCCACCATGGGTAAGACATCTAATGGGATTTCAAGAGTGGAATTAAGTAACCTATTGTCCAACATGAAAGAGGATATCATAAGTAACCTATCTACTCAGTTGGAAACTCTACCCATAAAGAAGAGGTTGAAGTAGTGCTCACTAAATACTGCCCCAATTGCAAATAAAGGAAGGAAAATTGCAAGTGCAAGAGGGTTGCTAGTATTATAGAAGAAAAATCAGAAAACCTTGATTTTCAACCACTCGAAGGAGATGATGGACATCTATTTTACATTACTCAAAGAAGGCCATGGTAGCAAGGACAAGGTATGCCACAAGACCCTCTTAATTTTAATACATCTTTTCCTATTGGTAATCAAAATTTCTCCACTTGGAATTCTCAACCTTGGCCAAATAACCAAAACCAATGGAAAAACCCTCGGCAATGGAAAAACCCTCAGCAAAACTGGAACTAGTTGTATAGGAGTGAATTTTCACCCCTTATGCAAATTCACCTTTTACCCTTCCTCACTTTAGAAAACCAAATTTGAAGGATAAATTCCATATAAACCCGTTGCCTTCGTTCCACTCAGTGTTTGTTTTGCGTGTTGGCAAAGGAATAACTATAGGGGATGCCCACGCTTCGCATAGATGTCTACATGGCACACTTACATCCTTGGAAGATTCCTATGTATGGAGCTTGTAGAGGTGTTACACTTCCCATTGGAGGTTGATTTGTAATGTACTCTTCAACTAACCGACCCGAATATGGTCGTTTTCTTCATTCTCTCCTTCAAATTCACTCCTTCATGTGTTTCATCTTCTAGCCATCTTCTTCACAAGTCCACACAATCTTCTAAGCATTTAGTTCATCTCTCTAAGCCATCCTCTTGCATTCTCAAGCACTTTTAGCAGCACTTTGCACTCCATAGCACCAACAAAAACACTCCATCAACTCCATAGAGCAAGTGTGAAACCATCACCATTGTAGCAGGGGCTTGAGTCCTCTCATTTTCTCCTCCATTAGCTAGTGAGCTCTTGGTGGAGGTGGCAATATTTCTACTCCTCTCCTCTACAATTTGGTAGGGTAACACATTACTGTTTTGTAGTGCTTTTTTGCTCTTTAATTCATTTCCTTTTTTATCAAATATTTCTCCATTATTGCTATCTTGGTTTTCCGTGGAGGTGGAAACACCAAAATGGGAGTCTGACTAAGGCAGGCCCCTATATAGCCACCTAAAAATTTCCCTCTTTATTGTATGTAGGTGGATGTGCTACTTGGAGCTAGCTGGAAAATAGATACCTTTGTGAGATCATTCTTTCCACCTTAACTCTTGTATAATTACTTTAGCATATTCATTCATATCTTTCCTACTTCATAGCTTTATTTTGGCCCTTTGGAAATAATTAGCTAGGCCGTTAGTTAGTTTTCTAGCATTTAACCTTGCATTTTTGGTCCTCTAGTCATACAGATGCCTGTGCACCTGAGAAATGCCAGCGCATCGCATTGTCATCCCGAAACTGCGCTTTCATCCTTAGGTAGAGATCTACCTAAGGCATGGTTTTGAACCTGAAAACTGGTTCGCCTAGCCCCATTCCAAGTTTCGAGTTTGTAGAGTATGGTCCTCATCATTCTCATCCCTCATCTCAAAACACCCTTTAAGCTAAGGTAAGTTAGGGAAGCTTTCTACTCTTGGCTCTCCATGACTTGGGGCCTTGAACGTGGTTGGTCCCCCTCTCTTACATTTTTGGTGAACCAATGTCTGTTCATCCATTGGTGTTGAGACTTTTCCCCTTGTGCCTTGTGGTTTTTGTGTACCTGAGTGTTGTGAAGGTTTATGAGCATCACAACCCAATCCACAACCTCCAAGTATATCATTAGGAGAAGTATACGAAACCTTCTGATGGAAAGGATGAAGGTGGCTATCGGTTTCTCTACAAGCCTTTTCTCCAGTCCCGTCGTTGGTCTGGCCACACAAGAGCAGTTTTCAAGGGGCAAGATAGGATTCTATGATGAGCTCGATCATGTCCCCACTCCTCCTGTGTCTCCTACACCATCATTGGTAGATGAGCATGAGGTTGTTCACATACCTGTAGAATATGTCTCTACCCTCAGCAAAGGGTTGGGTGACTTGGAACATCACTTGGAAAGAAGCCCGAAGTTGGCTAGGGTCACCTGGGTTATCAATGAACTAAAGTATATGGTGGGAAAAGACCGAACAAGCATAGAACTCTTGGCTAGTCTCTCTAGTCTGACCGATGCATGTGCTCCTCCAAGCAATCCTAACATTATACGAGGAGCCACTTTTGAAAATTATGAGAGACAACTAGGACTGCTGACACCTCCTACATCCGTATACATGATCGATGGTGTACCCTCGATCAACATCCCCTCTGCCTCTGAGGGACTCAACATTGTCAAAGTGAACAAGATCCCCTTGGGTTTCAACTTCACCCCTCCTATCACCTCTAGTAGTGGAGGTTTTGGTAGGATGAGCGATGGAGGATTTGGTAGTGGCGATGGCTTTAGCATTGGTGGTGGTGCTAGTGGAAGCGATTCCGGTGGAGGTCATGGTGGTGGCTTTGGAAGCGGTGGTGGCTCCGACAGAGGCTCCGGTAGCAGTTTCGGTGGAGGTCACACTAATGGTTCTAGAGGTGGCTTCGATGGCAGTTCTAGAGGAGGTTCCTCTGGCCCCTTATCATCTAATGACCCTATTATGAACACTCTTCTTTAGAATATGGGTAAGATGCAGATCCAGTTATCGAGTCTCTCCCAAGCCTCTTCCTAGCCTATCGTCCAACCCTTCTTCTGACATAGCCCATTGTCGGTAGTGATTTTGAACACTCCCTTCCCCCAAGGAATGGAGATTCCTAAATTTGAGAAATATGACAGCAAAGGAGATTGACAAACACATGTGTCCACCTTTAACACCTTGTGCATAGATTTCTTCCATCACGACCTATTGATGGCCAAATTATTTCCCCAATCTCTCAAGGATACAACACTCGAGTGGTACTGTTCCTTGCCCGATAATTCCATTTTCTCATTTGATCAACTTGTAAACCAATTTCTATGAAAAATTCAAACTAACATCAGGTCGAAGATGGCATTTTTGGATCTCATCTGGTGTAAACAAGGTGATAACAAAAGGATTATTGATTTTATTGCGTGATATCAGGTGCTCTTCTCACAAATCTCGTATCTGTTGCCCTATTTTGACGTGCTAAAGGTATTCATAGGGAACTTACAAAGGCCTTGGCAAGAGAAGTTTTCCCTTAGGAAATACCCTTCTTTTGTGCATTTGTGTGTAGCCCTATGAGAGTATCAACAAATGGTGGTTTAGTTCGGTGGATCTTCCTCGTGCTCCTATTCTAAAGGAAATTCCATTGTATCGATCTCTGGGAAAGGTAAAGTTGTTGCAAATGTAGTAGTCGTTGTGGATGACAATGGCCTTAGATGCAACTGGAAGTTCATAAAGTTAACAAAATCTTATTCTTCCATCTTGCAAAAGTTGTTGAAGGATAAGATCGTAACCTTGCCAAACCCTAAACCTCTTAAGGAACCTTACCCTAATTTGTATGATGCAAGTACCTACTGTCAATACCATCGAGATAACATATATGATACCGAACATTGTATGCACCTACATCATGAGATCTAGGACCACATCAAGGATGGTACTATTTGTCTCGATGGAAGCAAACAAAATATAAGTCGGTGGTGAAAGCGAATAGTGAACTATAGATATACACGGACCCGTTTCTATCACATTCTACTAGCATGATTGTCGATTCCACTGATTCTATCACTTAGCTCGAGGCCTATGTTAACATGTTTATGGTTACTTCTACCGCAAAACCTACGACTGGTTCACTAGATATAACATTCACTTCACAAGACTTACCCTTAAATAACAAGCCCTCTCCTCTCTATATTCCTGCTCACCTCAATGGAAACAATGTGACAGGGGTCCTCGTAGATCCCATGATTTGAGTGAATGTTATCATAGAACAGACGTTGTGTCTTAATTCACTACATAGAAAAGAATATGAAGAAATGAATTCTATCGTCTATACACATGATGGTCTTTGTTTGAAACCTTATGGGTTGATAACTATGTCTGTCCTAGTTGGACCTAGGGCTATCAACACAGTTTCCAATGTCATTCAGGAGTCAAATCTATTCAGGATGAAGCTAAGCATACCTTGGCTAGCTTCCATGAATGGAATCACCTCCACTATTCATAAATGTTTAAAGTTCTCCCATGACGGTTTCGTACACATAGTGCATGACACTGGATACCAGCCTTTGGTGTCCTGTGGGGGATATTTGATAGACCAATTTTGGCCCACCCTTGTTGATTTGCTTCCTCCAAGCACGAACCTACTTTACAAAAAATATGTAAAGTATAAGGCCAGGGGCAAGGGACAACCAAAATTGGCTCTTCCTGTAGCACAACAACCAACTGCCTCCTCTTCCTGAAAAGGGAAGGAGAATTTTTCCTCCTCTCAGGATGACTCATCCGCTCCCCTTTCTTGGGAAGAATATTGGATGAGTAAGCTTGGATTTTACCCATTGAGTCCAATGATACCTTCTTGGCATAGACCCAAGACCAGGATATTGGACCTCCCTACTAAGCCACTTGGACCTTGGCACTACCTATATGGTAGAGGAAAAGGTCCCCATGGAGAGTCCTCTTTGTCTCGACCTCCGCAGCCTCCTACCGCTCCTACTCCAAAAGTATTAAATAGGAAGAGGCCCGCTGTCAAGGCACTTGATTCGACTCCCCCCACTGTTTCTCAACCTGCTCCTCCTACTCCCGTTCAGGAGTCTGTTCCTCTTCCAGAAACGGTTGTAGTGGGCATTCCCATGACTGAGCAAGAGCCTTATATTCCTTCGCAACCATCGGCCTCTGGTTCAAAGAGTCATAGAAACCACCTTATGTGTGAGTGCAAGCACTGGCGAAAGGATCTCATGGCCAAGCAGGCTACCTTATAGAGGAAGGAAGAGGAGATGACCACCCCTTTATCAGGGCCTGCTACTGCATCCTCCTCTCTCCTCCCCTCTGCTTTAATTCAAACCAACTTTGTATTACTTTCGGCTTCCGTTGCGAGTGTGAATGCGTCTGACTCTAAAAAGGTGCAAGTGTTCATCACTCCTTTGGTGGAGCTGCCCCTATTGATGTCCCTTCCAGATGTCTAGCCTTTCCCAAAACCCATAGATATGACGAACACCTCGGTCATATCCATTGCAGTTTTCTCTGCTTCCTCTTCCTCCACACCTCTAGCTTTGTCTATGGGGAGTTCACATCCTCCAATGGAGCAAAAGGTGGAGAGTGGTCCTTCCAGCAACAAAGGATGTAAGAGGATCCCACCTTCTTCGAAAGGTGGTCCCATGTTGACTTGTACTGTCCTAGTGACGGAACCAGTCCTGGCTTCTCATGAGTTTGTCACCACTCCTGAATCACTCAGTAAGCCTATCGGTGAATCTCCAGTGCAACCTTTCCCATCTGTTGAAGTGAAACATGGTAGTCTTGTAAAGTGCATGTTTAACTCTTTAGACAAGGTTTTACCCTTGTCGGCGATCTTTGCGAAGTCATTGACCTTAGCTCCACAGGAGCTCGGTGGAGAGGACCTTGCAGGGCCCTCTTTCTTAGCCTTTGTTGTGGGAGGGTAAAATGCTCCTCCTTTTAACACCCCACCATTGTAGGCTTGTCCTCCTTCCCCCTACAATGATCTAGAGTGGGAAGTGGATGACCTCTTGGTCGATCAGTGTTAGGAGGAGGCCCCTTCTTTATCTTTAGATTATATGTGTGTGTGTGTTGTGATGTGTTCCCCCATGATCATGTTATGTGTGCCTAGATGACCCTCATTGCCCCTATTAGTGCTTGGATACAAGCATGGTTTTTGTGTCGTAAATATTCTTCTATTTGTAGCATCATTCTTCCATGTTTATGATGGATTTTTGATAAATTGGGGACGATGCAAACTATTGGGGGAATTTAGGCTTCCCTTCCATGTTGACCCAATATTTTATTTTTACTTTGTCTTCTCATGCATTCTTCACATGGTCTAATATAGTAGGAGGTTGATGATAGTTCATACATATATATATTTATGAGTAGTTCTGACCTCAAAATATCAAGCTACCCTTGTGCCCTTTAGTCGTGTTTTCTTTTCCATTTCACTTTTCTTTTATCTTTATCTCTTCTTTGCTTGAGTTTTCCCTCTCATGTGTGACAATGCCACTTCTTCAACATTTTGATTCTTAGAAAAAAAATTCATTTCCAACGAATCTTTTCTAGAGAATCCTCACAAACTTCTCTTCAAGAATCACATTCTCGATTTGAAACCCTAATGGAATGTTTTTCCTTCATCATGGGTTCATAAAGAAAGAACTTGAGAACCTTCCCCCAAAGTGGGAACATCTTTGATCTTCCCCTCGCGTAGGGGCATATTCTTCCTTTCTAATTCCTTGATGAAGTGAACATATTTCAAAAGAATTCCTTGATGATGAATCAATTTGAGAAAGAAAACACTTGCTTTCGAACAACATGTGCCTTGAGTGGACCCCTTCTTCATGCCAAGGTTCTCGAGGGACCCCTTTGAAATTCTTCCAACTTGTTGACAGTCTGCAAGACTATCCACTTACTTGCCTGTGTGGCCACTTTTCGACATGTTCTATCTGTGGGTAAACATCTTGCTTTATAGGTGCACCTGTGAAGCCATTTTTTGACTCTGCGGAGTCTGCTTTCCTGGGTTTCCTCCATGTGAGAGATCTCGGGGGATACCTCCCTGTAGGTATGTGGGTTTGTAGTGCACTTCCTTTGAGCTTCCTCCATGCAAGAGATATTGGGGGTGGCTCCCCTGCAGGTTTGCGGGTCTATAGGACACTTTCTTTAGGTTTCCTCCATGTGAGAGATCTTGGGGGATACCTCCCTGCAGGTCTGCGGGTCTGAAGGGCACTTTCCTAGCTTCCTCAATGTGAGAGATGTTGGGGGATGCTTCCTTGTACGTCTGCAGTTCTATAAGGCACTTTTCTAGGTATCCTCCATGTGAGAGATCCTAGGGGACACCTTCCTTGTAGGTTTGTGGGCCTGTGAGGCACTTACTTCTCGGAGCTTCCTTCAAGTGAGAGATCTTGGAGGTTGCCTCCTTGGAGGTCTGCGGACCTATAAAATGCTTTCATTCTTCAGCTCCATAGTTTTGTAGGGCTATGAAGTCCTTTGCTAGTCTTGCACTCTTGAGTTTTCCAAATCGTGGTTTGCTTCCTTGATAGTTCAGGTATACATTTCTAACTCTACTACCTCTTCGATCTACTTTACCAAAGCACTCATGAGTATTCATGCTTGCTAAAGTTGGGGAAAAATGTATAGGAGTGAATTTGCACCCCTTGTGCAAATTCCCCTTTTACCCTTCCTCACTTTAGGAAACCAAATTTGGAGGCTAAATTCCACATAAGCCTACTGTCTTCATTCCACTCGATGTCTGTTTTGTGTGTTGACAGTGGAATAGCTGTTGGGGACGCCCGTGCAATATGCAGACATCCACACAGTGCACTTACATCCCTGGAAAATTCTTACGTCTAGAGCCTATAGAGGCATTACACTTCCCATTAGAGGCTGATTTGTAAGGCCCTCTTCGACTAACCGACCCGAATATGGTCATTTTCTTCATTCTCTCCTTCAAATTCACTCCTTCTTCATGCATTTCATCTTCTAGCCATCTTCTTCACAAGTCCACACAATCTTCTAAGCATTCAATTCATCTCTCCAAGCCATCCTCTTGCATTCTCAAGCACTTTTAGCAGCACTTTGAACTCCATAGCAGCAACAACAACACTCTATCAACTTCGTAGAGCAAGTTTGGAACCAACACCATTGCAACAAGGGCTTGAGTCCTCTCATTTTCTCCTCCATTAGCTAGTGAGATCTTGGTGGAGGTGGTAAGCTTTCTACTCCTCTCCTCTACAATTTGGTTGGGTAACACATTACTATTTTCTAGTACTTTTGTGCTCTTTACTTGATTTTCTTCTTTATCAAATATTTCTCCATTATCTCTATCTTGGATATCCATGGAGGTGGAAACACCAAAACGAGGGTCTAACTAAGGCAAGCCCCTATATAGCTACCCAACAATGTCCCTCTTTATTGTATGTAGGTGGACGTGCTACTTGGAGCTAGTTGGCAAAAAAATACCTTTATGAGATTATTCTTGCCACCCTAACTCTTGTATATTTACTTTAACATATTCGTTCATATCTTTCCTACTTCATAGATTTATTTTGGCCCTTTGGAAGTAATTAGCTAGGTTGTTAGTTTTTTTTCTAGCATTTAACCTTGCCTTTTTGGTCCTTTGGTAGTACAGACACTAGCACACCTGAGAGACACCAGCACGCCGCACTGTCATCCCAGAAATGTGCTTCCATCCTCAGGCAGAGAGCTACCTGAGGAACAGTGTTGAACCAAAAAACTAGCTCACCTAACCCCATTCTGAGTTTCGGGTCTACAAAGTGATTGAAGGACCTCATAGTCCTCATCATTCTTGTCCCTCATCTCTAAACACCCTTTAAGTTGAGGTTAGTTAGGTAAGCCTTCCACTCTTGGCTCTCCATGACCTGGGGCCTTGAACGTGGTTGGTCCCCCTCTCTTACACTAGCAACAAACAAATGCATGGTCAGAACCAAAATTTCAAGGTGCCAATTATAACCCTCAATGGCCCTTGCAGAAAAATTAGTGGTATCCACAATGGTAGAAAGGTTAGTGGTGGTAGCAACAAAATGTGAATTACCAACATCCCTTGCTACCTTCTTAGCCACAATAATAGGCTATCATTCCTAATGCCCTAAACACAACATCTTAGCCACCCAGAGCATCACAATTACCTACCGAGCATGTACCTAACCCTAACAACAAGCCTGCCCTACAAGCTTATACTAACGAGGCTATACAATACCCCACTTATGGGGTAGAGGTGAGTGATCCCACCTTAGGTTAGGGAAGCCACTAGCTGGAATTTCATCTCCCCAAATCACTAAAATGGAGGATGAGGAACATGTAGTTGAAGCTTCAAACAATTCACCTATAGAACCTAGGTCAAATCAGGTAAACCAAACTACCTCAAGTCTAGAGCCTCCTTTCCCTGAGCATTTAGCCATTCAAAAACATCATACCAAAGTTGAGACAGACCTATTGGGTTAGCTTAAGAATGTCAGTATCAAGATTCCCCTCATCCAAGCTATCAAGAACATCCCAATCTATACGAAGACAATAAGGGACCTATGTCTTAAGAAACCAGGGAGAAAGAAGGACCCTCAAAAAATTTGTGTCCTAGGAAACCTTGATGATATTATGCTAGGGAATATAACTGTCCCTAAATACATAGACCTTGGAAATCCATAGTGTATGTTAAGATTAATGGGACCCTTATCAAAAACACCTTGATTGACTTAGGGGCAACAATTAATGTCATGACTAAAGAAACAATGCAACTACTTCAATTAGCTAACCTTGGACCTATACCAACTGTTTTGCAGTTGGAAGATAGGTCAACAATAAAGCCTGAGGGAATCATTGAGGATTTAGTCGTTGCCTTAGATTCATGGGAGTATCCTATAGACTTTATAGTCTTGTAGCCAAAGGTCAACCTTGTAGGATATCCACTCATTTTAGGCAAACCATGGTTAGCTACAACTTATGCATTTGTAAGTTGTAGGTCCAGGAACATGATAATATCTAATGGGAATGTAACCAAGAAATTGAATCTCTACCCACCAGCCCAACCTCATGAAAATATAGAGTAGACTATATGGCCTACCTTGGATGAAGATCACTATTCCCTACAAACTCTCATGACAATAGAACGTAGCCCTTTGTTAGGAACCCAAGATGAGGATGACTTAATTGACCATATTATATAGAACATCTATGATAGGAACCCATGGCAACAAGATTTTCTTTCATGTCTATAGGATCCATTGCAGAACATCATACTTGTAAATTCATCAGAGGAGGTATCCCAACTATTCCATTCCCTTTTTCCATGCAACAATGTGTTCCCAAAATTAGTGGCCTTGACCTCTCATTTGTACAATCAGAATCCAAAACATGGGAAATTATTCCAAGTAAAACCCTAAACATCAACAATGGATTAACTAAAGAACAATAGAATTCCATGAACATTGTGCTACAAGCACATGCAACAACCTTTGCATGGGACTACCATGATATGAAGGGAATTGATCCAGAAATTTGCATGCAAAGGATCTATATAAATGATGGTTCCAATACAATTAGACAGCCCCAAAGGAGAATGAACCTTTCCTTAATAGAAATAGTCAAGACTGAGTTGCAAAAAATACTTGATGCAAGCTTCATTTAGATCCCATTTTTTATAGCCAATGGGTGTCACCATTAGCCATTGCTCCTAAGAAATGAGGAAAATGGAGGGTATGTGTGGAATATAGGGAGTTGAACACAACCACAAGAAAAGATCACTTCCCCTTACCTTTCATTGACCAAGTGCTTAATTACTTAGTAGGGGAAAAATACTTATCTTTCCTAGATGGGTTTAGTGGTTATAACTAGATAAAGATAGCTCCAAAGGACCAGGATAAGACTACATTTACATTCCCTTGGGGTACCTATGTATATTTTTTCTTCCCTTTGGACTGTGTAATGCCCCAACAACCTTTCAAAGGGAAGTGTTAAGTATCTTTTCAAACTATGCTCATGATTCCATGGAAATCTACATGGATGACTTCACTACATATGGAGACACCTATGAAGATGCACTCAACAATCTAGAAAAGGTTTTGAAAAGGTGTAAAGAGCATAAACTATCATTGAGTCATGAAAAATGTTTCACGATAATGAATCAAGGGATTGTTCTAGGATATTTTATCTCAAGTGAAGGTATTCAGGTGGATCCCAACAAGATTGAGCTTATTTCCACACTTCCTATGCCACAAAAGAAAAAAGATGTTAGGAGATTTTTGGGCCATGCAAGCTACTAGAGGAGATTCATCCAAGATTTTAGAAAAATTGTAGCACCCTTGTTTTTCTTACTCAACAAAGACATAGAATTTGAATGGACTGTAGAATGTCAGTGTTCCTTTAAAGCACTTAAGAAAGCTTTGACACAAGAACCTGTCTTAAGAGGGCCAAATCAGACACTTCCTTTCCATATACACACTAATGCTTCATATTTTAGAATAGGAGTAGTCTTGGGACAATAGGAAGGGAACACAAAATATGCCATCTACTATATCTACAATAATTTGCAAGGAGTTGAGCTTAACTACACTGTCACTAAGAAAGAGATGTTGGCAGTTGTTTATGCTATCAATAATTTTAGGCATTATATCACTAGCTATCAAGTCTTCATTCAAATAGATTCTACAGCCATAAGTTACTTGATGAACAAACTTGTAGTTGGTGGAGACTAGTCAGATGGTTTCTCTTATTGCATGAGTTTGACATAACAATAGTGGATAAGCTAGGGAAAGCTAATGTGGTGGCTGATTTTCTGTCTAGGTTTCCCACACAAGTAGAAGAAGGTGGTCTAGATGACTCTTTTCCAGATGAGCATTTGTTTGGTCTTATAGTACACACACCATGGTCTGTTGATATTGTAAATTACCTAGTGGTAGGGCAGATTCCATCACATTTCTCTTCTAGAGAAAAGATACGGTGCATAAAATATTTCCATATTCTTGGGTAGCTAGTTACTTATTTTACACTAGTCCAGATAATATCATGAGAAGATGCATAAGACACAATTCAATTTTTGAAATTCTAAAAGCTTGTCATGATGAGACCTATGGGGGTCACTTTGCATCCAAAAGGACAACATTTAAGATCTTGACAATAGGTTACTATTGGCCAACTCTTCACAAGGATTCAATAAAGTATACTAGAAATCAAGATAGACATTTCCATATGTTCTTCTATGTCATAGCCAACTCTCATTGATCTTAGTCATGAAACAATAGCCATCAACACCTTTGAGCTAATAGACATTTCCATTTGTCCTTCTTCTAGCAAAAATCATAGTTCCAGAGCCTTTTCTGATCTCACAACCATCATCCTAAAACATAAGATTGTATCCTTTGCTACACACTTGTCCAACACTCAAGAGGTTATGTCTTAAGCCCTTAACATAGTAAACATCATCAGTATTATGCTTGCCATCAAAACTGATTGAACCTTTTCGACATATCTTAGCAAATGTATCATCACCAAACCTAATTATTCCTCCTTCATATTTTTTAAGTTTAAAAAATTAACTCTTATCACCAGTCATATAATTGGAGAATCCATTGTCAATGATCCAATAGTTCTTCTCCTGTCTAGCATAAAAAGAAGACGCAAAAGTGACTTTAGTTTTAGCACTTGCTTCCGAAGCCCTTTCCTTCGCACATCTCTCAGAGTTAGCAAAATCAGTTTCATCTTGTAAAGCCATGAACAAGCATTCACCATCTTCATAATCTCCATAATCAGATTCATCATCAGATATAATTGCATCTTCTCTTTAAACATGATAAATATTCTTAATCATCTTACTTTTTTTCTCCCTAAATTTTTATTATTCAAAGCTCTATTTGGACATCTAGAAGCATAATGACCTATCTTTCCACAAGTGAAACATTTGAAAGGAAACTTACCACTGTACTTTTTAGTACCCTTTTTCATTCTTCTTACAAAGTTAGCTTCTACATTATCAAGATCCTCCTAATTTGATTCCACAATCTTTTCTAATTTGCCAACCTTAAAAGCAGTCTCAACTTTTGTACTGCTTGTACCAAATTCTCTCATCTCAAAAGCAGTTAAATAACCATACAACTGATCTCTTGTATATTGATTCAATTTTTTTAATTCTTCAATAGCAGAAAATTTATGACTATAAGCTTTAGGAAGAGTTCTAAGTACCTTCTTTACCACTTCTTCTTTCAGTTCTCCACCAAGATTGTTGATACCATTGACAACTTCATCTGCCTTCTACAAGTAGCTTGTGATATTTTCATCTTCAAAAATTCACAGGATCTCAAACATGATCTTCATATTTTGCACCTTAGCTTGCTTGATCTTATCATCTCCTTCATAAATGCTTTCTAGCTTTACCCAATTTCTCTAGAAATTTTCAAATTCTTAACTTTCACCAATTCAGAATTAGCAAGACCACTTAAAAGAGAATACCTTTCTTTACCACTATTTTTATAGGCCTTGATCTCATCATCAATGCTCAGACCATTTGTAGGAATAGTATATCCTCTTTCAAAAGACCTCTAGATTTCAAATCCAAAAGAAACCACAAAACCTTCCATCCTTGTCTTCCAAAATGCATACCTGATCCATCAAACATAGGAACATCTTTCTTGTGCGTCATCCTAGATCTACCTCAAGCAGTTAAGATTTCTTCCAAGGAACCTTGCTATGATACCAATTGTTGAACGCACAAGACAACTGAGAGGGGGGGTGAATCAGTTGTACTTTAAAACTTCAAAACCATCAACAAACATTCAGATCTACATTAATCCAATTAACCCTTAATCTATTAGAATGATTTATCTTGAAGGAAAATAATAGAAACATAACCAAATCAACACCATACATAAAGGAACACCAGATTTACATGAAAAACCAAAGATGGAAAAAACCATGGCGAGGATTAACTCACAATATAAAGTAATATCAACATCAAATACAATAGGGCTCACTGCCCAAAAGAAAGAAATGCTCACTACCAAAGGCTCATTGCCACAATAGAAGAGATGATAGGGAAGAGTGTTACAATGATAAATCCATCTCAAAGAAACCAAAAAGTACACCATAGCATCACCAAAACCTTCATAGTCTTTTTGAAGAATTGTAGACACCTTCTACTCACTGCATTCAATAATCTAACACATGAAAGCTCACATTGTACTTCTCAAATTTGCACTCTACAACTCTGTAATTCCCATCACTTGCATCATACTCATTTATCTTATCATCCTTCAACAACTCCACTTATTTATATTGTAGACGTCCAATTTTGATCACTTCCACTTGATCAAGTGCGTCTCCCTATTCATCCGGTTGCTCATCCCCTTTGTCAATATTAATTAAACCAGGTGTTTAATTAATACCCTGCATCTTGCACAAAGGTCCTAAAGTATTTGATTTAATACTTTTCCCCTCTTCCTCCTCTAAATTAAATAAATATACCCTTTTATTTAATCTAGTCATATTCCCATTTTGAATTAAAATTCATTTTTAATTCATCTTTTCTCTCTCATGGTCACATCCTCCAACTTTTGCAAGTTGGTCCCTAATCCATTTTAATTATTTCATCTTCTTCTAATTAACAAGGGTTAGCATGTGCACACCCTTAATCATCATTAAGGTCACATCCTCCATAATTTCCCACTTGCTTCTAATGAGTCATTAGTCCATCTAACTGAGTACTTGCACAACCTTAATCATTTGATTAGCATAACCTAATCCTCCTCCCACTTATGGCATGTGTCCTTAAGTCAACCTTATTAAATGCTTTCTCCTTTTGGACAAGGCATCCCCCTTCCCCATGTGAATTTTTAATTCACCTTTTAATCCCCCAAGGCACCTAAAAGGAATTTTTAATTCCTCACATGTCCTCTCACCCACATGGGGACAAGGACCTCCTTTATGAGGAGATCTTGTCCAATCCCAAGGTACTTTGTACCCCCCTCCATGTCATGTACCTGTCCTTCCACCTCATGTCCACTTCACCTTGTAGGGCTATCTCACATGCCACATGTCAAGATGTGAGGGCTTGTGAGTTCTCAACTCACCTTAGCCCTACATCTTGATATTTGGTGGATCAATCTCAACCGTCCATTTCCCCTAAGATTTCCCAAAAATCCTATAAATACCCCCTCTTTTCTCTCATTTTAGGGATATCATTTGTGCTAACCAAACTCTTACAGTTTTGTTTCTCAACCAACACTTAGCCATTTTCATGATTCCAAGCATCATTTTCATCTTCACATCCTCTACTTGCCATCAAAGGAGCATACACATCCAAGATCGAAGGGCCAACCAAAGGATTGACTCAACGCAAGGTATAAGGTTCTATTTCGTTGCTTTGTCTTGCATTGTTTCCAACTTAGGCTAATCTTGAGGTGTAGGTTGTTTTAGTTGTTTATTTGCACTCTTTTACTTGTTGCTTGCTTTCTAACGCTCACATTCGACCTATCACATATATCATCTTCAACCTTGAAAACATTCTCCAAGGTCAGCTATGCACCTCAACCACACAAATTCAAATTAGTTCAACACCAAAACATTCCCGTGGTGGAAAGGAATGAAGGCAGAACACAACACACCTTAGCTAGGACCTAAATCCACTCATACATGCCATGCCACTCTTCCTGAAATATTAAAGCAACTTCATAATTAGTGTACAAACACCTAAGGTTGGTCGAACCTGTGTTAACACCTTTAACACTTAAGTACATGCTTCCTCAAATCCAAAGATGATTTAAAAACACCACATAACACTTGAACATGATCTAGAATATTCCACAAACACCTTGGAAACCAACAAATTCCTTCGCAACAACTTTCACTTGAAGAATGAACACACCCAGTATACTCAAACAACTTTGAAATACACTACAACTCAAGAAACTGACTTCCAAAGCACCAAACCACAAAAAAAATTATCTAAAGAATGATACACACACTATCAGCACTCTTCCAGATCCGCGAGACCTGAAACCAATCTACGAAGAAATGTAGAGCAAGAAAATCTCTCCTAGACACCTCTGCAATATATGGTTCACACACTAGTGAACACAACTTCCTCTGCAAAATGATCCATCATACCGAATGCAACACCTCTGAACACCTTTGACCAACATATTTAAATAACACAAGAAGATCTTCAACCCAAAAGAAGTTCTACAAAGAAAAACCATAACACTACTTTGCAACACCAAACACACTGCAACACATTGTTTCCTCTTTTTATTCAAATTTCTCAAAAGCACTTGGAAACCAAGCACCAAAAACATATCATCAACATCTTCAATACTTCCTCATCACTACCAAGCCAACTGTGACATAACAATTCAACCAAATATCCATAAACAAAAGATTATCAAAACAACACTGGAGGTTGACACTAGTAGCTTACTAGTGACAACATAATGTAACTAATCAAAGCATCATCAGGGACAATACCAATTGCACATCCTTGCAACAAATGCCTTCTCATACAATTGACACCAATGACAACACCAAGGCTTGTTGACATCAATGGCAACACCAACTACACATACTTGCAACAAAAAGGTGATGAATTATGGGAATAATTAATTAATTATGTAGTATGTGATTGACTTCGAGGTGTCTATGCCTTTTTCTTAATCATTCCCCAATAGTTAGTAATGACGTTTTTATAAGAGTTAGGGGTATCTTTGGAAGATGGGCCATTATGGGTAATTGGGAAAGAGGAAGAGAGTGGAAAAATATAATGTGCAAGGGACACATATGAGACCTTATGAAGAGAAGATGGTTGATTAGAAGGGTTTAAAGGGGGGGGAGTAGGAAGCTAAGAAAATCTTATTTTTTGTGGTAGGACAATCATTTATCAAATGTCCCTCTTTTTGGTAAAAGAAACATACACAAATTATTTAAATAGACTATCAAGGTCATTCCATTTCAAAACAAGGACCTATTAGTTTAATGTTCTCTAGCAAGGGCTATTTCAAATCAACTTCTTCACAAACCCTAGGATAAAATATTAGGCTAGAAAATTCATCTAAGTTATATTTGCATTATATTATTCTACCAAGTTGAGCCAAAACATCCCTCAAAAATGGATAAAATGCTAAGTTTAAGTAGGGCACTTCTTTCCACATTAAATAATGTGAATGGAAAGGGCCTTCAAAATAGAAAGTTTTCAAAATTCCAAGCTAGAACATTTAACACACTTATCCACATATAACCCATGTGTCAAACCACAATATTGCTTGAGCATGTTCAACACATTTAAACATACAAGATACATAACCTTTCCCCAATCCTCTTCTAGTTTTAATCTCCCAACCCATATTTTCCTAGTTCATTTTAGCCCCCTTACAAATTTCTATTTCTATAAGCACCCCTCTTAAAAAAATAGAATAACAATTCAATTTTAGGATTGAGTTATGTCATCCACTATACCATCAAGAAACTCAAATTCAAAATTTTAACCTTGCTCTTTGTTTTGTTCTCTAGAGTCACGGTGGAAAAAATCAAACTTTTTCTTTATAGGGCTATTCTTTTGGTTACTAGGTATTAGCTTTAGGTTCATTCTTTTCAACTACTATTCTCAAACTCCTTTGTGACATCTTCTAACAACTTAGATAGGTTTGAATTATTTTTGTTCATCATTTCTTCTAGAAAATAATCAACTTTTTTATCTACTCCAACTAATCAAGCTCATGCCTTAAGTTCATTTGAACCCTAAAATAATAAAAAATCTAAAAAATATGCCCTAAAATTTAAACGAACACCATTAAAATATCCATTGTTCACTCACTACTACATTTAAATATTCTTATTATACCCAATTGTTACATGTATCATACATCTTAATCTATAAAACATAAAAATAAAAACTAATAATATATGTAAAATTAATTGTGTTAGACCGTTTTTATTTATATTTTTTCCATTTAAAATCAAACAGAAAAGTTTTTTAGCAAATAAACGTGAGAGACTTATAGTCTTCTCTATACAAGCGGGTATCTACTTGACGTGTACGATAACACATAAAATTATTTAATATTAAAATAAACTTCGTTAGAATTGAAGAGGAATTATTGCCACAAAAAAACATCTTGGATATCAATTTGTCTCGGTCAATATATAATTAATTTGCTCATAAATGGGAAAGCGATTTAAAAGCAATAAATTATATATTTTGTTTATTTTTATAATATTTATTAAGTATAACCTCATTATAGACAATAAATTTATAGAGAGACCTTTTGATAGTTAGAGATATAGTTGGTAAGGTAGTTGTACCACTAAATTCTATGAATAAGTAGTTTTTTTTTTAATGAATTAGCATATTATATATTATTTTGTGTAAAAAATATATTATATTTATTTAAAAATATGGGCGAAATGATATTGTATTATTTTATTTTATTTTTTAAATTAAATTTTTAATGAATATAAAATAAAATAATAAGTGTTGTATTATTGTATTATATTATAAAGTAATAAGTGTTGTGGATTTAGTAGAAGGTAGAAGTGGGTCATAATCATTAGGTTTGTCTTAGTCATTGGGAAGGTCTTGATCATTGGGAATTGACTTTTAACTTGTCATAGTGTCTTCTTCATTAACACGTTCATCAAGTGGTTGAGTTTCTTTTTTAGGTGAAGAGTTGACCAATGCCAAACAAAGAATTATAATTGTCTAGCCAATCAAGAGCACCCCTATGATGGGGTTGTGAGGGGATTAAATACAAATGAGGCTACATAGAGGAACCATGAGTTAACCCCAAGCTCTATGCTTAGGAGGCTAAGAATTATGAGAAACCATGTGAATCATGTGTATAAGTATTGTGACTGTCCTTGCAACACCCTTGAGAAGGGGACTAACTATCTATTAGATGGAGAGGTCAAGGAGGATTGACAACCATACAAGGTGCATTATACCAAGGATCAAGAAGTACCCTTAGGTGAGCAACTTTAAGAATAAATTTATTAGCTTATATTGATATCTACATGAGAATATTGGAGCAAATCATGGATTTAGTATACATAAAGAAATGATTATTGATAGAAGCTCCTAAAAATAGAGCTAATTTTCTATCTTTCCAAACGTTGAACAAGATTTCTACTTTATGAGTAGGTCATATTTAAGTAAACTTAGAATAAATTTTGGGCCAATCCCCTAAGAATCATATATAGAAAAAAAGTTGTAGGTTCAAAAGATTTTAAGAATTCATTAATCTAATTCCACATAAGCTAAATTTTAATATAAAACTACAAAAATGCTTGAAAGTTTCTTGATGTCTAAAAAATAATAAGAATTGATAACCCTACATAAAATCTAATTTGTTTATAATTAGTAGACATTATACTTTTCAAACCAAGTTTAAATTTAATGTTTTTGGATCAATCTCTTTAACTAGATAATTAAAAAAATGAACTAAGAACAAAATGCTATTTTATATTCCATTATATAGTTCATGTGACTATCTAATTGAATTATACTATTGTAAGTGGTTAGATGAAAAAAATGCAATTTAATCTAATGATAAGTGATATAGGCCTCATTAGTTAAAACTAGTGTGTGATAAAGTATATTGTAACAATTATTTATACAACCTTTTAGACTTATACTTTTGGTTTGTTTTAAATAAAATTTGTTGTTCATTCCTTTTTTTCATTTTCAAGCTTAATTTATAATGGGGTTTTTGTTTTCCCCTTGAGCTTGGTTGTTTTGTCTTTACAGAATTTGGTAAACTAAGTTAGAACCCAAGATTTATTTTTTGTGGTGTTTGTTTTACTAGGGCATGTCTTTTGGCTAATAATTGATTCATCTTGGCTATTCTTAGGTTATATTTCTAGCTTGTCACTAGAGTGAGCCTTTCAAACACTTCTTTTGGTTGTATCCACGGGCCCACACCACCTGACAATGGATTCACAATCTTTTTGATGCATTTCATCCTGAAATTTTCTCTCGAAGAGTTTCCATTTTGAGGGATATGATCCCTTGGCATGCTTACATCGCTAAACCAATTTTTTTAAAGATATGATATTCTTTTCCAACTCTGGAAATCTATACATAGAGCTACTTTTCTCATGAGGATAATGGTTGTAGTTTCTCACTAACTGAAAATGTGAATATGGGTCCTATGTCCATTTTTAGATTCAAGCATAGGAAAAGAAAGTGTGATAAAATTTTAACACTTGCAAGACTTGCTAAACCATTGGGGGAGTGCCATATCTACCATTAGTCAGGAATCTCTAGATGATACTAGTCACACCAAACTCCAATCAATTCATAGATGTAGTTACAATCGCTCTCATTTGTGGTCATTTCTTATCATTGCTAGAGTAGTGTAGGAATATTTCCCTTGTTAGAAGGTGTCCAACTCTAGGCAAGTTATTGTCATGATTTCCCATCTACCATGAATCCTCAAACTATAAATCCATCATTGTTGTTGAATCACTTTCCTAGCAATGGTGTTTTGGTCTCTTTGACAATGCAGGATCAATTGATGTCTCAAGATGGGTGGGTGGCTATAGATGTGCTAGACAAGCATTCTTAGCAGGTGGTTCCCAAGATTGATGATCATCCTCCCCCACCACCTAGAATGATGATGTATGCTCAATTACTCTTTTGCTAATATAGACTTTGGTGATTATTTATTTTTTAGGCCTTAAATACCAATTGATTGTCTTTTTATTGTAAACCTTCTAAAACTATTCTTAACTTATATTATGAGTACATGATTTGTTAGAAGTGTTTCCAATAGCAATTTTCCCTAAAAGTTTGGGTGATTCAAATTTCATCTAAGATATCTAGAATAAAAAAATCTTGTTGAAGTGATAGAAACACAATTGAGAATAATATGGAGCAATAAAACAACTTCAACATAATTAATAGCTCATAAACATAATAGAACACTACCTAATAGTAAAAAGATAAAATAATAGAAAAACTAATTAAAAATAAATACTAATTGTGAATAACTCGATCGTTATTATCCTTATCAAAATATGTTGTATGTTAATACTTATTTAATCCTAATCAATACCTCAATTCCTTACAACTTTCATGATTACTTATTTAATTGTAATCCAACATCATTCAATTTATAAAAAAAATAATCCATTGTGAAAACAATTACATTAATTGCATATCACATACCATGACGAACATCTTTATGATTCATGATTTCTTTTTTTATTATAGATAAATGTTTATCACTAATCAAAAAGAAAAATTTCAAAAAAAATTACTCTTTTAATATGATGAAAATTAAAAATAAAAGCACTTAAAGTTTTTTATAATGATTCATTATTTTTGCTAGTGATTTCAGTAAGAGTTTATTAATACAATTAACACCCCAAATTAAGGTTACAGTAACCCATAAAGATCACCACATCCAAAGAAACACTGTTTAATCTCATTTAACTAACTGTCATATCTATCATCAATGTCTCCATCATCGCCATCCATTACAATAGTGTTAATGGAAAGTGTTATACATCTGCGAGTATCAATATAAACTTGTTAGGAAACCTCAACTAATTGTACCAATAAAAAGAAATCATTCTTGGCAGTCTCTTGACTTTAATACTCTTGTGATTAAATAAAAAAATACCAATTTTTAATACTCAACCTCTATCTTCGTTTGATATATATTTATTTATTAGAAATGTCTGCAACGTAGTTGTACCTAATATCATAACTCCTTCAAATTTCTATGCAGTATACTCTAGTTAACCTAACATAACCATATATATCCAGTAACAAAGCAGTACTTGCCAATATAAATACAAGTAATCAGGGGCCCATGTAATAAACCGCAAGACAAGTTATAGGAAAACTGCACCCTTTCAACTCCCAATTACCAAACACACAGAAATAAATGGAGTCCTTGAACGTGAAGCCTTTTGCATCTGCAGTATATGTCTCTTGATTTATTGAGGTACTTTCATGCTCCATTTAGCATGTGTCAATTTTGCTGCAGAGACGAAGAAGCTGAAAGATTTTTTATCTTGATTGCTGTTATCATTCTAATAGTGCTCATCAGAATGAATTTATGCTAATTAACTACTACAGTCAATTTGTCATAGCTGGTATGAATGTATTAAAGGTATACAATTTGTTGATCTTTATTTATGGGTTGCAAATGTTTGCTTTTAATGCTTAGAACCCACAATATTGTCAAGAATGCATTGATAGTTCTCTGGGTTTTTGTTACATTTTTCATATTGAAGTCTTATTCGTTCTGATTTGCTTTGCTTTTGTATTGAGGAAGTTGTAATCTGTATTTTTTGAATGCTTCTGGATTTGACTGCGTGAACTTTTTCCTGTTGACATTTTGGATCACACTGTATGCTCCATCATCAGGAAGTAAAGAGCCAGAAAAGAGATGGATCATGGAGTGTGAATCGAAATGCTAACGGAAAAAAGTTCACAGAATCAAATCCAAAAACATTAAAAAATGCAACATTATGAACTGTAAAAAGATAATTTATTTAAGTTGTATCCTGGTGTCTCTATCTTATTATGATAGCAGCAGCATTTGCCATGTTTTGAGCACGTGGTATTGTAGAGATGGACAGATCAGTTGGCAGTTATTGAGTGATACTTTGTTGCATTTATTTACAGTTGTTATTGATATGACCATGTTATATGGTTAATTGTTACCATATTCATGTTTGCAATCCCTTCTATAAAATTTATCCTCGCTTTGTCTCTATATCATTCTCATGGACCTACAATAGTTTATAAACTTCTTATTTCATGTGTGAAAATAAATTCGCCAAGTTTTGTTTGCTATTCCTGATTTTAGATTTCATACCTGGCTGTGCTGTATCACAATTTTTATGACTAGTCCAATTATGGGTATCCATTTTAAAACAAATTTACAAACTTTGTTTATTGTCTTAATTAATTAATGTCATGTACTAGTTCCTTAACTCATATATTTGAGTATCAAAGTGATTGATCTTAGAACCTTGGAGGGTTCATCTACTTTTTCAAAGGTTTGTTTTTTTATGTTTTTAGAGGTTTATTTTTGATGAGTTCATCTACTTTTTCATAAGTTTGTTTTTGGTAAGGTAAACAGGGCTTTAAAAGGGCCCAGAGTTCACTTTTTCAGAGGTTTGTTGTTTGGGTGTTC
The DNA here is from genome assembly GCA_007258455.2 of Sequoia sempervirens. Taxonomy (NCBI): domain Eukaryota; kingdom Viridiplantae; phylum Streptophyta; class Pinopsida; order Cupressales; family Cupressaceae; genus Sequoia; species Sequoia sempervirens. The sequence goes on from VDFB02168118.1 coordinate 55,714,498, forward strand.
ATTTTTATTTTGATTTCTCTGGTTATTTTGTTTGATTGCCTTGATTTCTGTATTGATTTGTGTATTTACTTGTTTAGAGGCTTTCTGTTATGGGTTTTTAGACTTATCATGAATTTTTCATGTTTTGTTTGATTGCCTTGATTTCTATATTAAATTGTCATGGCATGTAATTCTATACCAATGAGCATATATAATTACTTAGATGATTGTTATTATAAGTGTCAGGTATAAAATAAATTCTCCAATTTTCGTTTGGTTATCTTGATTTGATACTCTGTATACTCTAGTATCTGCTTATTTCAAAGATTGTTGTTAATGGTGTTCATTTTATGATAACTTTTTCCAACTTTATGTGATAGCCTTGAATTAAGGATTTTGCGACTGTAATATCTGTATCACTGATTGGTTTTAGAACACATCATAGTTTATTTACTTGTTTAGATGATTGTTCTTACTGATTTTGAGCTCAAAAATAAATTGTTCAAGACTTGTTTGATTCTCTTGATCTGAGATTTTATATGCTGGGTCATGACTGCAAATCTTTGGCTATTGCAGATATTTTTGAAATTTGATTGATATCTAAAGACATGGGAGTTTCGAACAAATTTGTAAAGAACAGCAAATTTAGTGGCCAAGTTTCAGTGGCTTGAGTGATATTTGAACTGAAATAAGAGATTATCAGTTCTGTAGAGCATGTTAGTTATTTGAAATCTCTTGACTGTGTAAACAATTTTGGCTTACGTTTCAAGTGCCCATCTAATCCATCTCCAGAGAGAGAAATTTGTGAATATATATTAACAATGCCGGGATGGGGAATAAATTTTGTGGAAATACAGAAGCCCCTACTGACAAAGCTATTAAAATGGGCGGGTATAGAACTTAAGCTGGTTGAAATTGAAGAAGGAACAACTATGAGTTGCTGGGTTCCTATAAAAAGTAGCACAAAGCCTCCATTGGTTTTGGTACATGGCTTTGCTGCCGAAGGAGGAGTAACATGGCAGTTTCAGATCGGCAAACTGAGCAAGGAGTACTCTGTTTACGTACCTGACTTGCTCTTTTTCGGGAAGTCTATAACTGCGAATCGGCAAAGGTCTGAGACATTTCAGGCAGAATGTTTGATGAAGTTGTTGAAAAAGTTGAAAGTGGAGAAGTGCGCCATGGTGGGTTTTAGCTATGGAGGAATGGTGACTTTTAAAATGGCAGAAATGTATCCAGAACTTGTTACCTGTCTGGTGATCAGTGGCTCTGTGATTGCCATGACTGATTCAATTAGCCAGACTTCTCTCAACAGGCTTGGATTTTCAAGTTCAGCAGATCTTTTGCTTCCCACCTCGGTTAAAGGCCTTAAGGCATTGTTTTCTGTGGCATGTTACAAGAAAATCTGGCTCCCAGATTTTCTCTACAGAGATTTTCTAGAGGTAAATAATTCAATTTGAATATATCATTCTTCTTAGAAGATGACATGACTTTCAACTTTCTCAGGCCATATTCCTCTATATAATTTGTTAATAGTGATGATTGTATCATTTGTTAATAGTGTACCTACTTGTTTAAAACTTTAAATGATTGTTCCTATAGTCAGGAGCTTGCACCCCTTATGTTCTCCTTCCTGTCCAGCACTCTTTTTCTATCCAAATGTAGTTTCTCTGAGGGGAGTCTGGTTTAAATTAGTTTTCCACTGCTTCTCCTGAATGCAATTGGGGTGTGGTTTTGGTCCTTTTTTTCTTTATTAGATAGCTGGAACTTTTAATTGATATGAAATTGGATGCAGGTTATGTTCAATAACAGGGAGGAGAGAGGAGAGCTTCTAGCAGCTCTGGTTGAAAGTAACAAAGTAGCCCAAGTTCCATCTCTTAAGCAGGTTGTCAAAACTGTAGCACTCTGTATATTCACTCTTTTTCCTCTGTTTCATTAAGACCTTAATTATGGTACAAATTGGTAGGAAACTCTAAGACTCTGTTTTTGTTCCCTTTTTAGCATAATTGGGTGAGAAGCACACTTGTGTTTATAGAGAATGGGACCAGTTTAGAACTAGTGATGCATATGGGTGATTTAAAGAAATCAAATTGTTTAATTATTTAATTGGAAAAACAGGGGAAGTAGTGTAAAAGTGGCTTCAAGAATAAGAACAGGAAGCACCTAGTAAATGATAAAACTGATGAGTATGATTTTGGAGTTCCTTAAAAGATGTAATGAGATTTATTGTCCTTGTCTTTACAGATCAATAGTTACAGCTGCTACATCCTATAACATATAGCTTAGAAGTTGAAGTGTGTTTATATTTTTGGAGTTATAAACCTAATTAAATATTTGAAGTTAACATCTAATATTGTTATTGAACATATTCTATAAAACATTTGAGACAGTGAACACCTCATTGTATACAATCACTTGTTAGTTTATAATCTGACTAGTAAAAGAGCAAGAAACTGATCAGAACTGTGGCTGTTTTGGTTATGTGCAGAAAATTCTCCTCTTGTGGGGCGATAAGGATGAGGTTTTCAATCTTGAAGTTGCCAATCGAATGAGAGAGTAAGAATATAATCATCTAAGTTTAAATCTGAATTTCCATAATCAGAAATAAAGCCTTCTATAATTATTATTCTAAGATCAATATTTTTTTCCTTAAAGATTGACTTCATGTTTATAACTTCTTAATCTTCAGTAATTTAACATTAATTTATTTGTATGTACAGGCAATTAGGTGAGAACACAGAGCTTGTGGGAATTGAGAATGCTGGGCATTTAGTCCATTTGGAAAGGCCATGCATGTATACCAGTCATCTTTTGGAATTTCTTAAGAAAAACTATTTATATTGAAAGCTGAAGCATAATTAAGGAGGGTCAACTCTAGTGATATCATTATTAGGAAAATTTGAAGTTTCTACCAGTTTGAAGAAATTTTAAGTGTTGTATTTTTAATGCCTTGGCATTGCATTTTGCTAAATAGGCTCAATAAAATATTTGATTTGTGAGACTTGTTTATATGTTACTCTAGTTGTAACTATTCAATTTTAAACTATTTTTATTCACTTTTCTAAATTTTATTGATAAATCAAAAATAAATAGAAAGGTAATGTAATATAATCAAAAATCAAAAATAAATCAGTAATATGATAACATATATGTACAGATAATATCATATATATCTTGACAAATTCTTCGAGGAAAAAACTTTAAAAAATAAAAAATGATTCACTATATTATCAAGAGAAATGTGATTATAATATAATGAGAGATTTGCTTATGTTATAACCTTGCCTTCAACCATGAGTCTCATTTTTGGTAAATATTTGGCAACAACAACATATAACCTATCACCAAAACTCCTCAAAACCACTAGTCCAAGCACTCTATACATAAGGGAGTTGAACAAGAAGCCAATTATGGTTTCTCAAAACCATGAACCCAAAAGCCATGAGTCCACCTCATCCAAGTGCCTTATGTGTAACTCTTCACAACCCCCAAGAGCCTATCCACATTCCAAGGCATCCCATATAGTTCTCTTTGTCCTATTCAATCCAAGCATTCAAGTGTGAATTTTCACCTTCTAATGTTTTGTCTCTTTTATTGTCCTTTTGTGACCCCCAATATGATTGTAATTCCAAAAACTCCTACAACATCACACTACGAGAAATCAACCCAACAACAAAGTGTGTCATCCCATTCTATGAGGGCCACACCTTACAACAACATTTAATGTTATTATACAAGGTGTACAACACACCTTCCTAACAACAACAACATTATAATATCATAATGCAAGGTGCACAAACAAATTTCCAACATTCATTCACTTCTTGTATACTTTCTATAAGGGGGCCAAACAAAAAATATATGCACTTCCTCTTATGGGTAAAAATTCCCATAGCTCTTATAAACCAATATTTTTTTTGCATGTTCCTTCATGGAACCAGTAACACATTCTATCAATCTATCATTCATACATCATCACATACATGAATACTTGAAGATTCTATGAACATATCTCCATGTTCACCTTTTTCAATGAAGGAATTTGAATCCAAAGAAGAGACATCATGATGCCTTTCCATTATCAATCTTCTTAAACTTGCATTCTATTTTGTACTGTGTATATTTTCCATATTTCAAACACCTCACCCTAGACTTTAAAGGAGATTTAAATCTTCCATCTCTAATTTTGTTCTTTCCTATACCTATCACAAACAAAAAATTCTTTTTAGAATAATTTCATCAAATTTTATGTCATTTCTTCTAACAATAATACTACAGCAACCTCATCTAGATTTAATTTTCTATAGGTATTACTAATTACCATAACTAAGTTATCCTATGAATCATACAAAGAACATAGCAAGTTCATACAATTATCTTCCTCGTAAATTTTCACATCTATGAAGGCTAGTTGACATACCATTATATAGTAAAATCATTTTTTTGTTATTGAATCTCTATCAATTATATTGATAGAATAAAACTTCCTTCTTAGAAATTTTTTATTTATTAGGGATTTGATTTGATAAAACACCCCTATTTTTCTCCCATAGTAAATATGAGTAGGGGAGAGGACCCACTAGGTGAGCATGTTTCAATAATTGTGATAGTAGTTGTTTATATAATGCCCAATAGTTGTGATTGTAGTTGTTTACATAAAGATCAATAGTTGTGACATGACTATCCATAATTAAACAAAATGTATTCCTTTGATTTAAAAAGCAACCAATCATGTGATGCCACATCAGCGCACAACTACCCATGATGTGAATGCACAAGTATTGGTCAACTACATATTCACAAAAAAAATGCTGATGTGGCATCATATTTGATGATGTGGCCCTGAAACGAAAGCTATAAGCAATAGACTTGCCAAGTAAACTGCTGTCAAATATTGAGAGTGATTTGAAATTTCCACTTACAATAATTAGAAGCGCAAAGTTAGGATGCTCAACTACTGGCAGTCCTCTCCTCTAATACCTTTGCTCAACACATTAAACAATATTGAATCCGACAGATAATTTGTTAGTGTTCTTTTCTTTCCATTAAGTTTTAACAATCATTAATTGTCGTACTTGAGGGTTTCTTTCTTGACACAACCATTGATCTCTCTGAGTTAGGAGATCCTCTACCTGTCACATCCCCACGTCACCCACTTCCATGGTGGATGACTGTGGGAGGAAAAACAACAGATAAATAACATTTAATTCAAGTAGAGGGGAAGAGGAGGGCATTAAATATGAGCATGGATGTGAACTATAGGAATTAAATGAAAAGCATGGGCACCTGAAGGAAAGGAATCGTAGGAGATGACAATGTTTATGCAGGCAACTGACTGTATTTATTAATTAATTGAAAATAAAAAGTGAATTCATTTTTTATTTTCAATTAATTAATAAATAAAGTCAAAGGTGCAATCAATTGCCTGCATAGACAATTCCCTAAGAGACAGCCTGCATGGCATGGATGAAATAGAACAAGTGTTTGTGCTATTAATAGGCATGGCATCCTTTTCCATGGACGGTGAAATTATGCAAGTTGCATGGAAAACAAGAGGCCTTTCTAGACAATTTTAAACCCCCACAACCCATATCAACCAAGAAAGCTTTGCCTTTGGGAGAAAAACACAGGGAGAAAATGAAATGTAGAGATAATGCAATGTTGGACAAAAAAAACTTTCAGAATGCAAGAGTTACTGGGGAAGAAAAACATGAAGAAGAGGAAGAAGGGGTCGATGGTGATTGCCTGGGAAAACACATGCAGAAAATGGGAGCAGAGATAGGGCACAAAGGTGGACAAAAGTCGCTTGAGGAAACGCCATCTCAAGGGACTGTATGGATTGCAGGATATACAAAAAAATTGATCTATTGAAAAGTATTTAGATATTTTCGAGCAATGCAATTGGCAGGTGTAAAGCCACATTCCAAAACCACTGCCAATATTCTCCCTGCCTGTGCTAAAATGAGAGTTTAAGGCAAGCTAAGGACATTCCTTAAAGATTACGGGATAGACAAATCTGAGGAGAGGAACGGGAAGGATTGAATAGCATGGAAGAAAGAGCAGGAAAAATGCAGGAGAAAGACAAAAATAGAGGAAACTGCAGCCGAGCTTAAACACCACACACTAAGCGTTGATGCTTAGTGTGTGATGGAACCCCTAAAATTTTTGGGACCATTTCTAAATTCTGTAAAATTCAGCCAATTTTAGGCACTTAGACTTAGGGTTTTGTTCACTATCAATGCCTTGAGTTTTTTTGTTTTCAAAGCCCTTCCTTGAAACCCTTAAGTCTTTGCCCTTGTTAGCATTATAATCTGTCGTTGACCCCTTACCACCAATTCCCGATTATGTTGAAAACAACTTGAGCCATCAAAATCCATGAAATTACCAACCCCTTGCATCTAGGTCTGAAAAATATTTTATTGTATAGGGTCGATTTATCAATCTCATTTGGCCTTTATATCATTTGAATAATATGGTTTAAGTCCTTTGAGGTTTGTTCTTACATTGTCCTAGGAAGTCCCCTTTCTAAATACAACTTTTGAGCACGTGCAAAATGGTCTCACTTAAGCCTCGTCTACTGCTTTTGTTTATCACTCATTGCGGATAGCTTTGCAAATGCTTGTATCATATTAGCGATGTGTGATGAGTAGTGTTTCCTTTGTATTGCTCATCATGGATAGAATTTTGTCTTCATGTTTCATATTAGCAATGAGTGATGTGGGTATTGCTTCACTATTGCTAATAGCTTCTAGGTCATATGTCTTGAGTTTGCGATTCACGATGGCTTTCATATTTCTTTCTGACTCTTTTAATTGCTTATCATTGATGGCCCTGCGATTGCCCTTTTCAAATGGGCGATGAGCGATGTGGTCTTCTATCCTGATGTGCCATCGTTGTTTTGAAGCTTTGATATGGGTGATACCTTTGTGGCCTTTGATTTTCAAGAAGATACACATGGCCTGATCCTATTTCATCGCCCTTTCCTCTCCCGTCGCTGATGTGATCCATAATTTGAAACGAAAATCAGGGATACGCGATGGGGAACGAAGTTGGCCAAAAGGTGTGTGTTGATCTAATGACTGAGATTTCATCGTGTCAATGCTCACATCATTGATGTGACCCTGGGGAAGGAAGGAAAATTTGCAATGGGAAATGGAATGTTTGAGGGAATATTCTCCTTAGCATCGGCTCTTTGTACCTTGCCAATTTAAATGAAAGAGCACAGACCAGGATGGCAATACATGATGGGTGTTTGATTAAAGATGACTAATGAAATTAAGTGGAAATGTGGCAACTTTCTGAGGTGGTATCACCATTTTTGAGGCAGAAGTTGTAAAAGCTAGGAGTGATTCTTGAGGAACACCATTGATTGTGTTTTAAATCCGAAGGGATCAGCGGCCTAGATTCAAAGTTGAGCAGCTAGTTGTCAACTCACTCGCGTGAAGCTCTCTATGATCATTAATGGCTACATGCTCTTGTTGTTCTACTTAATGTGGATCATCTGTTGTTTTATCTTACCATTTCCATTAATCTAGAGTTGGGAAATCGGTTTAGAGCCAGTGGAAAAGAATGTAAGTTTCGAGCTTTTAATTGCAGAGGTATTGAAGTCATTGTTCCGAGTAAGTTGGCTTTTTTATATGCATCATGTTCCAACCATGCACTAGTTGGATTTTGAGTTTTAATTTCTTGGGGTAGTAAGAATTTTAATTGTCTACAATTGACATTTGGGCTAGTGGGAATTGTGTGGGTTTGAGAGCTATTTTCTGCAAATTCAGTCTAGGGGTATAGGCCGGTGATTTTTTTCCACAAAGTGAGGTTTACTAGCCCTTGTCCTATTTCTTGCAAAATGAGTAAGCCTAGTGGGTCGACTCAACCAGTCAGGAGGTCTAGGAGACTTAGTTTTCTTGAGTATTAGGATGATGCTCCCGAAAGTGAACAAGGCACACCAGGAGCTCCTACAACACCAAATGAGACAAAGAAAGTCTATGGGAAGGATATGCAGGGTGGTGTGTGAAGCACCTATAATTTGAGGAGCAGGGTTGTTTTAGAAGAATTGGTCAAGTTTAAAAAGAAAGTAGTTAAGCCTATGAGGGAAGCGAAGACGAAGAACAAGTATCACAAGGATTACAAATCTTATATGGGGAGGCACAACTCTCTTATAGAGGTCTCAGATAGCCCTTCGGGTGATGAAGGAGACACTGACCTAGAGTATGGCTGTTACCTTCTTACTTAGGTGCCATATGAGGATTTTGATGAGGGAGGGGTAGTAGTTTCTCCAGTTTCAGCAAGAACACAGAGAGGGTGTGCAAACTCTCTTGTTGACAAATCAGAGTAGCACCTCGTTTTGTTTTTGTTTTTTATGACACCATGGCCACTACTGCGGACTCGTCCTTTTCAACAAGTGTATGGTTTTTTGTCTTTGGTGTTGACTTTGAAACCTTTTTTGTTGGTGTAAAGGAGAGGTGTTGGACACTGTTGCTTCAATGGAAAATATGCCTTTTCCGGTTAATATGTAAGTTTTTTCCTTGGGTGTTGATCGAGAATCTTCTTTGAATGATGTGGACAAAGAATTTTGGAGCTACTGCAACAAAAAATGATGCCTTTTGGAGGGCTGGTTGGTCTTCTTCAATGAACTTTATGGAGTTTTGTCTTTTGCTATTCCCCTTATTTTGAAATAAGCAAATATAACTATCTGGAGAATCTTTGAAATTAAAATGAAATTAACTGTCAAATGAAAATGAGATTGTAATTGTAATTCAACCCGATGTGTGTCACTCCCATATCTTTATAAATGGGATTCCAGGGCTGGTTACAAAGAGGTTGGTTGGTTGTTCTAGAATTGATCACACAAAAAGTTGTAAGGGATACTAAGCACTTTAGTCTCAAGTCTTAGGTTCGAGTATGCCAAAATGCATATGTAATCCTGATAGTAATACTGGCAATATTGGATAGAATAGTGCAAGTTCAACACCATTTTCTCTCTTATGTACTAGTTTTATAAACTATAAATAATATAATCAAGGATTATCTTATTTGTCTCTATTGATTCCCAATGGATGTATGGTTTTATTCTTTCTTATTATTTCAATGAATTGATGTAAGTTCTTGAATAGAGCTATAGGTTTATATTAAATTGAGTTCTAGGATGCTAGTAAGAAGTGATGGCTGAGATACAATGTTGAAATACTGTAATGTAGTATTCTCAAAGCTTTGGGTAATCTCATGTGTGAAAATTGCTATCAAATTATGTGGGTATTAGTATTGACTCTGTTCCAAAGATGAGGCACCAGTTTAAGTGAGGTAATCATATTGTATTGTGTTGATTAATGCAGCAACAAACCATTCATTAAATCAAATTCTCTGAAATGGGTTACAATTATGTCAGACATTACCATTCTCATGTTCCTAATATGAACTGTTATTAAGAAGCAACCAATTTTTTTGATATTGTTATGTTAGTTGAGCCTCTATATGAGAATTATCTATGTGCTACAATGTTTATGATAAAATGGCACAAGAACATCATGCAAACATTGCTAGGATTACCCTCCTAGGTTTCACAGAGCTCGAAGTGAAGAAGTAAGGGCCTTAGAATCCTTACTTGTTTGTTGGCCAATCCTTACCCTTGCTAACTATTGGATTCTGGAAAATTTATAGGTAAGTGGTAAGATCAATTTTGGTTCTAAAAAAAAACCAACAGTGTGGGCCCTACCCTTAATTGAAAACTTCATTTTTTCATTTCCATCATTTCCTTCCGTATTAACTGCATTCACATTGTAACTGTTTTCTCGTAGATTGGAGTTTAAACAATCAAATAATATTTTTATATAGTATTATATATTTTATCAACTGCAATCGTGATGCTAACAGTTATTAATTTATTATTATTGATTTTTATAAAATCAAATCATACAAAGTATTATATAAATGGATGGAAATAGTGGAAACAATGGAAATAGAGAAATAGAGTGTGCAATTAAGGGAGGGGCCCACACTAAGCGTCAATGCTTAGTGTGTGGTGTGTAGGCCCGACCATTGTGAAGAGTGTGGTGATCGTATTTTTCCCCAAGACTAGGCATGGTGTGATGCAACCTACAAGTGTATCACATCTTCATCACCAAAGATCAGTTGGTGTAAAAGCTAAACTCCACAACCATGGATAGCATCCTCTTTTCTTGTGCTAGAGTTCGAGTCTCAGAGAGTAACAACAGGTTTATATGCAAGATAATTTTTTAGAAAAGCTAAGTAGTTTATTTAATTTATACATCTCTACTATATTCTCATTTTATTTGTTGTGTAAATTGGCCTTCAAATATTCTACTCTATTATAGAATAGTTTGACTATGATGTTTAAAGGGTATTTATGCAACTCATTCATACTATCCTTTCATCAAGCATTTCCCCATGGTAGTTGAACTAGATGCAAATATAATTTCAGTAATCAAGAGAAACTTTGTAGTGGACATTTAGATTGGAATACAATGAAGCAACTATGATAGACCTTTTCTCTCATCTCATTACAATGCACCCTTAAATGGTCAAACGAAACCCCCAAAAAAGACATGTAACATTTTTATGTGTCTAATACTATGATATTTATTTAACAGTCCTTTACCATAATCATTGCAATAGTGATAGGAAAATGATATGTGATGTTTATTCTATTGGGTTACCTTCATACATGATTTTTTTTTAAAGAAATTTTCTTATTATTGAAATATAGTGGTTCAAGATATCAAGAACCAATACACTTGTGATATCCATGATTGTCAAATAAAGAGTTGTTATTAAAAGGGGATTTTAAGTCCATATTGATGTGTGTGAGATATACTAGATATCATTTTCTTGATAAGAACATGAGTGAATATAATTGTTATGTATGTGGACATAGGTAAGTTAGAATTCATGATTTGATAATATACAAATTTATCAACTATATAAGTCAAAATCTATATAATCTTGCTATTATGGAACCTTGAGTTGTTTCCAGTGACATCAAGATAGTAAGTGAACATAAACCGCTTGTGAACTATTTGACAAAATTCCTCAAGTAACATGACATTAAGAAACACTCTTGTAACAAGATATGCTCAAAATAGGCTTGTTAAAAAGGAGTGGAGTTAAAAATATTAATGCTAAGGCTTGTTTGAAAAGTTGTATAAAGGTATGGATCCCTAATATTAGAAATAGGGTATATGACTTGGTAAACTGCATATTGATCAAACTTTAGAAGTTGACACCTTATCAACTTAGTAAAGAGGGAAGTGTTGTCATGATAGTTATTAAATGAGGTTTATTACTAGACTTAAGAATGTGGGTTTTCTATCTCTCTAAACCATACCAACCTTATGTGATTATAGGACGATCCTTCAAGATTAATTTATTTCATTTTTCAAAGGCTTGAACTTCACACCATACAAAAGGGGAGGGTGACATATAATACTACCTTAATCTTTTACATGGAATGAGGTATAACTATACAAACCTTTTTATATAATATGGACTATGAACATAATTACCTAATATGAGTTTATTGGGTTATGGTTCAATAATAACGTAAGTGATAATGATGTATTTTAGAGGCATTGGAACCCCTGTATATTAACCATACTTTTTAATACCCTTGGCAACCCACTAGGGATTTGAGGGTAAAGGCTTACTATGTCGGTACAACGTCTATCAATCTCTTAGATATGAGAACCTTCATATTGAAATTATTATTATACCTACAATGAACTGCAATATAAATTCTATACCAATTGGAAGGAAACTATCATTTAATTTGACAATGTGTTTGAGATCTCAAGTTATGAGATAAATCCTACATATCATCTCTTGTCGCCTTACTAATGACCAATAAGGCTGGGTTTAGACTAAATGATAAGTATAAATAAAGTATCTAGTCTATTAAATAGACTATCGTAAGAATATGGGGTTGCACCATAAGGTAAAGGAATTTAGAAGATCGGGATATTATTAATAGGATTATGTTATCATATAGATGTCTAAGGGATGTAGTGTTTCCAACTTTCTTAAGTAGGATTTGGGAAATGATTATAACTTAAAACAAGCTTATAAATACTATAGGATGTCCTTCAAAGATATTTATTGACCCCTTGAGCATAAGAACCTCAATACTGTATCTGATACGTAAATTTCAAATGGAAGTGCTTTCCTATGGGTTTATGTGAACCAAGGTAATTTTGTGTTTCATACTAAACCCAACTCATATGTGACCAATAAGGTGATCCTTGGTGTGTTTGGAAGTTAGAATGAATGTTAGTTGACTATGGTTCAAGTTACCTCCTTGATAATGATACTTGAGTGTTATGAAATATTGAGTACAAAAACCTGAGAGCATGTTCCTTGAGAGAAACCATGTAAGGAGAACTATGTGTGACTTTGATTCGTTTGGAAGCGAGTACGTAGGTGATCCTTGGACAAAGGATGTCCCTATGACCTCAAGTCTAAAGGGGGAGGGTTCAGAAGGGGAATAAATCCAATGGTTGGGACTTTTCCTAATTGGATTGACCTTCTCTCTATAGTAGGTTTCAATTTGAGGCTGAAATAGGTATAAGATGGTTAAGAAGGAATTAAGGAAAACTAATAACTTGTATTTAACACATAATGTACTTCTAAATACTAGTTTGAATGAAGTAATGATTGACTACTAAATATAGTTGGTATTTGAATATATGTACATGTTGGACCTACAGTCCATCTCGTGTTGGTTCCATGTGACTTCTATGTGTTGTGAAAATTGACTCCATATCTAGAGGTCTTTATTTATAGGCCCGCATATAAGTTGATTGTGATTGTGTTTCATGTTATGTATGACCCACCTAAGTGTGAACCTCCAGGATATTTGAGCAGCACGATAGATAATCATTGAACTATGCCAATGACCGATGTCTAGGATATTGCTAGGGACTAGCTGACATTCACCTAGTTCACAGAGGTGAAGGTTGCTATGGGCTACCTTGGTTATGATTATGATATGGTAACGGTTGCACGGGTGGGGACCCATCCGTGCAGGCAACAATAATATGGGGCTAACTATTGTATTGAGAGGGTTCACTAGCTATCACTGAGGACATGGAAGTGATCGATGTTGGTGTTACTTTGGATTGCGAAGAAGATAGCTAGCAATATCACTAAGGTCACAAGGTGGCACATGTCGGGAGCTACTTCTTCCTAGGTGGACAGATTTTTTGTCAGTGGCCTATAGGAAATTGAATTTATAATTCACTGGGTTATGGTAGGTTCACTACTTGGGGAAAGACTTGGGATGGTGGATGGACCCACATTGTAATATGGGATGCACTGAATCCCCTTCCCAATTATCAGACTATATACTTAGCCTTGTGGGGTTGAGGCTGGACCCACGGTGTAGTATGGGATGCATTGAACCCTCTTCCCATTTTTCCAATGGTGTAGAAGATCGGAGGAAAGGATAAGACCCACGATGTAGTGTGCAATGCACCAATATTCTTTCTATTTGGGATGCATTATGGACATGTGTTAGTCAACCATTGTGATGTGTAAGCTTGGAGTGCCTCACTACATATTTGTGATGTATGTTGGAGCTTGTTATTGTGTATTTGTGATGTACAATGGAGCTAGTCACTGTGTATGTGATGTATGTTGGATCTAGTCACTATGTATGTGATGCATGTTGGAACTAGTCATTGTGTATTTGTGATATGCATATAATCCAGTCACTGTTATACTTGTGATGTGCAAATGAGATAATCATTTTTGTACTTGTGATGTACATTATGAGCTATTCACCATTGCACTTATGATCTATGTATGATCTAGTCACTATTGTACTTGTGATGTGTATGAGCTAGTCGGCTTATGTATATGGAGGTATACTCGTGACAACCATTATGTATGATCTTTGAGATTATGGTATGAATGACCCCTTGTGAATTATGTGAATGCTTGTACAAGTTAATGTTTGGTATGGACCCAATACTTGATGGCAATTTATTATCATTATATTATAATTGGCTAAGTTAATAGCTTACATGTACAAGCGATTAATAGTCATGGGATAAAAGCAAGATCAAATATCTCATGCAAGAGGAGAGAATGAACTCTCTCTGATATTGGTGGGGTGAACTATGAAGCCTCTGATTTCCCACGAGGGGATACGTAGGAAGGGTCATCACGAACCCTCGAGGATTAGGTTGTAGGTGTAGGAAAGACTTTAACCTTGGAATGTTACCACTCTTTTGTGCAAGCATATAATTGGCAATGATGAGTTGATGCCACCATGGAGAATGGAGAAGTATTGAAGTTAACACTTTTAAGCTTCATGGAAGTTGCTCAATCATTTAAGTTGGTAGTTGTTGTGAACACAAAAAAAAAATTGTAGTGCCGAGTGGTGGATTTTACACTACCTTGAGCTTCCAAAGTTTAAAATCCTATCTATCCAAATTTTTAATTTCTATTTTGAAACTTGTCATCTAATTTTATGAAAATAAAAAAGAAAACATGCAAATATCCCACTCAAACAATAGATTACTATAGGATAATGACATCCTTCCTTCTATAAAATAAACCACAACTAGGATATAATATCATTTGCTAATAATCTCAATGGAAGAGAAATGCAATATATTCTAAAATTATCATATCATAAATAAATCAATAATATGATAATACATACCATTGTGAATCCATATTTTGTGACCAAAATAATTATTCTATGTATCTCTAATGAAGATTTCTTCCCCTTTAAAAACCTTTTTATATAGTTTGTCATCAACTACCATTGATATTCCATCCTTAATATATCCTTTATTATTTTATATATATAAATCCCTTACTTATCTTACCTTTGGAGATTTTCCATCAACGAGAGATCACAAGAGTGGTAAGGAAGCTAGATTAGGAAAATTGAGGACATGCTAACATAATAAAATTTGCTTTGTATTTTTAATACGTTTGGCTACAAGTGTGGATGTTCTATTTCTTTCATGTAGGTTAGATTTTTTTTGTGACATATTAGAATCTCTTTGTTAAAGATTGCTTGTGATATTTAATATTCAATTTATATTTTAAGAATTTATTAGGAAATTAGATCTACTGCAGGTATTTCCCTTATATCTTGTAATTACTTCAAAGGTTTCAAATTAGAGACAATTTTTTTTCAAGAGGACTTCCTCATAGTATGTTCCAAGGAACCCTCTATGAGATCATAGAGAAGTTTTAAGGAAATATTGCCTTTCCTCAATGGATCTAATTAAGATTCCTAGAAATCTTGCATTGGTTAATATGCATTCTCAAGAAGGTGGAGTTGGTTATGGTGGTTATAAACATATTTTAGAAATTCTCGACTTGGTGACATGAGAATTGAGTAGTGGAGCATCTTGGGCTGCTGTTGGTGGGTTCTGTATGAATTTGGGTGATGATTTGGGACACTTAACTTGGGATTTGTAGGTCATTATGAATGAGAATTACATAAAGTCAAATATTTTACTTAGTATTAGTATGGAGTTCATTTTACATTCATGACATTAAGAGTAAAATTGTCTTGAAAGAGTCTCTTCATTTTGGACACATGGGAGCTTTTTAGTATTTTACTACATGGTTTAGTGGCATTATTTTGAGAAACCGTTTGTGGTATTCCTCTTCTATTTCTTCACAAATTGAAGGCATGAGATACTAGTTTCATAAGTTTATTTTATAAGTACACATGTGTTGTTGGAGTGCTATCAAAGTGAAGAAAGTGTTAGTGTGTTGGATGTATCACTTTGTTGAATATTAGTACATAACTGTCCTCTTTCTCATGTAGAGTGTTTACTAAAAGAGTTTATCCATGTAAATCATGTGTTCATATGGTTTGTTGATTTTATTCTTGTTGTTGATTTATGCCATCACATAATCATCACCTGTTAATCCTTGGATGAATAATTATATTTAATATTTAAATACAATTTTAGGAGATTATATTGTAATATTTTCACCTAGTTTCTCAACATTTGTAATTAGAGCTAACAGTTTTGGACAAAGAGCGATGCCTTTCTATTAAGTGTTGAAGGTTCTTTGGTTTTAGTGTAAGCTGTTTTACTATGTGGCTTTATGGATTTGTGGAAAGAATTATAAAACCATGAATTCTATTTCCCATATGGATATTGAGAAATTCAATGGTACTAGTTACCAAATGTGAAAGTTGAAGATGTAAGGTTTACTTAAAGAAAGGGATCAATAGTTTCCTATTTCAAAATAAAGAAGACATAAAATGTGTCTAATGAAGATTAGTTAAAACTAGATAAGAAGTCATAAGGAACCATTTGGTTGTGTCTTGTAGATTATATGCTCTTGCATATTTCTAAGTAGGTGATATCTATCAAACAAGGACTATTACTAACACATTGTATCACAAAATATGGTTGTTTTCATTAAAAATGAAAGATGGTGATTTTGTTGTAGACTATAAATAGATATATTTAATTTAATTTTAAGTTATCTTTCTTTTGTAGATATTAACTTAGAAGAAGAAGATAAATATATCCTATTACTTTGTTCTTTACTTGGGAAAATATAATTATTTTAATTAGTGGTAGTTGTGTAGAGCACAAAATGGACATTATTAATACTACTTTGATTTCAAAGGAGATGAGAAGGAAATCCATCTAAAAAGGCTTGAAAGATGCTTTGCATGTATGGGTAAGGTCAAAAAAAAAGGAAGGCATAAAAAGGATAAGAAGAAAGATAGATCAAAGTCTAAAGGACATTAGAAAACCCTAGGGAAGAGTAAAGCGTTAAAATTATGGAAAGAGAGGATATGCAAAGAAGGAATGTAGAAATAAGAAAATGAGTAATTCCCCCACAAAATTTGTTTTGGTGATGGTAATAGTGACGATTTATTTATTTTTGTTAACCTATTAGTGATTATGCTTAGCTTATTGATTTAGGTTGCTCCTACCATACAAATCCTTAAAATGAGTGGTTTTCTACATATACAACTTATGATGGAGGAGAGGATTTCCCTAGAGACAATAGTATCAAGTGGACTATTATAAAGGAAAGGCACAATTTTATTTCAATGATGGAAGGGTTAAAACCATTGATGTTGTTTCTCATATTTTAAGACTTCTAAGAAATTTATTTTTATAGCCAAGTTAAATGATTTTGGTGTGCATGTGACACTTGGAAAGTTTTGTTATAGGTTGGTAAGAGGGAACTTGGTCCATTTTGTAGAGGATCTCAAATTGGAAACTTTCTTAGGATAAATGCATCCATATTTTGTTATTATTCCAATATAATTGACACTAAAAATTCATGTATGTTGTGGGACCAAAATTTGGGGCACATAAGCAAAAAAAGGTCTTGACCATTTAAATAAAAAATGGTTGATAGTTTTTCATCATTTTCTTGTAAAAAAATATTTTTGTGAGAAATATGTTTTTGGACAATAGAATAGATCTTTATTTACTATTGGAAGTAATAGAGCTATGAGATTTTTAGAAGTCATTAATTTGGATGTGTTTGATCCAATGGATGAGATTAAATGGAAAAATATTGTTATTATGTTACATCAATTAATGATGCTTATAGATATATATTTTGTGCTCAAAATCTAAAATTTTCACTAGGTTTAAGTAATTTAAAGCCTTGGTTGAAAATAAAATAGATTATAAGATAAATGTGTTGAGATATAAAAATTGTAGTGAATATTTATTTGGGGACTTACGAATATGTGTAAGTATGAAAAATTACTGAATAAAATAATACACCTTCCACTTCCAACAAAATGGGATAGTAAAAAGAATGAAATGAACCTTAATAGAAAGAGCTAGAAGTATGCTATGTGGTACATAACTAGATCAATGATTTGAATAGAGGCTATAATTATTGCATGTTATTTGATTAATTAAT
>VDFB02168118.1:55732465-55875002 GCA_007258455.2 Sequoia sempervirens
CCACATGCTTTCTATGCTTTAGCTATTGATCCACAGTCATATTGAGCTTCTGGTAATTCTTTGTAGCAAGGTCTTATTTTTGATTGGGACCAATCTCTACTAGAAATCTCTTGTTCTTTTGTAGAGTCGCACATTTTGAATCTAGATAGCACAGTTGAGGACATTCAAATTTTCTTTCATGACAATTCTTTTGTCCTTGCACTGTGTTCAGAGGGACTTCATTGAGGGCTTCCAGAGATTCTATGTAGGACATCTTGTGAAATTTGCATTGTAGCCACATGGTATGCATTGCCATTCCACATCCATACATCACTTCTTCATATCCTACTCTTCATCAATTTTCACATGATTGAGTGGTCACTTATTTCAGTTAGGCTTGGGACTCCTGATTTGAGTGTGACTCATTTCGACATCAACATGAGGACATTTGAGTAATGTTTTGAGCCCAAGTACATCATGAGACTTACCACCTCACCTTGCTTCTTTGAGTTGGAGTTACTTCAACATACACCATTTTAGTTGTTTCTTCCTAAGGGGAGAAATGTCATTTGCCACAAATGGATCAATTTTCAGCATTCATACATGGGCATTCTCCTTTAGCATAGGAGCTACTTCATTGTGAGGCAGTTACATAGTTTCTTTCACTATCCAGGGAGGTACTATCTACATCACAGTCAATCTGACATGGTTTTAGGCTTGGTGCAAAGTTATCATCCTTTGGGGGAGGGGGGGCGCTTCTAGTCCTCTTCATTTTTTCCTTCATTTGGGGCAAGTTTTTTCCCGTAGGGTTTTCTCCTCTTCTTTATATGAGGTTGCATTGTACTTGGGTACCTCATTAGGCCTAGTTGTTGAGACCCAATCTTTTGTCCCCACCTAAGTTGTGCTTTGAGGGGGGTGTTGGTGTGAAATTTATGTTTTACCCTCATTTATGGGATTTTTTGTTACACTTGTAGGTTAGTTACTTGCTTGGGTGGCAAGTTGGCTGCTAGAGAGGTAGTTATCTTGCAAAGTTTGTTACGAATTTTGAACAAATCTTTCCCTACAATTTTAGAATTCAGTTTGGTCAAAATTTCTTTAAATACTCATCATTTGATCAATGCAAGGACATCCTTTTGCTTGCAATTTCATGTTAAATTGATATTGGCATTTCATCTAGATTTCTTGGCTCCATTTTCAGTTCTTGTCCTTTTTCTACTTGTTATGAAGATCTCACTTTCCAAAAAAAAAATCCAAGAATTTCAGTGATTTGTAGCCTTTAGGGGTGAATTTGGTGGAAACCCTAATTTTACAATAAATCACACAAAATAATTCCAATCAATCTAAATTTTTTTATTGTAGCTTAATAGGACTTAGATAGCAGTTTCTAGAAAAAATCTCTAAGAATTTCACTAATTTATAGCCTTGAGAGATAATTTAGTGTAACCCTAATTCTTAAACAACTTCCTTATATTGGCACCAAAGTCCTTCAAATCAGGACGTGGTTTCTCACTAAAAATTACCTACTATTGGCAAATCCAGGTTTTGGGTTCAACCCAGTTTTTGCCTGATAAAAGGGTAGTCACATCCCTTACTCCTTTAGGAAATCTGAGCATATTACTCATCCACACCTATATTTCTGAGCAGCTATAAACTGTTCCCATTAATCAGAAATAATTACCCATTGACAGGGTTTAGACCATAAGGTGTGAGAAATCTGAATATGACAGTCATTCAATATGTATGAAATTTGCATAGAATTGGAAAGAGCAGTAAATCACTATCATTCAGTATGTATAAAATTGCATAAAATTGGAAAGAGCAATGCTTAGTATGTAGGTGTAGAGGAGTCGAGCCAATTCCCACTTTTATTAATTCTCATACATATTGAATGACAGTGATATTCAGATTTCTAACACCTTATGGTCTAAACCGTGTCAATGGGTAATTATTTCTGATTAATGGGAACAGTTTATAGCTGCTCAGAAATGTAGGTGTGGATGAGTAATATGCTCAGATTTCCTAAAGGAGTAAGGGATGTGACTACCCTTTTATTAGGCAAAAACTGGGTTGAACCCAAAACCTGGATTTGCCAATACTAGGTAATTTTTAGTGAGAAACCAAAAGGTGTTTAAAGAAAACTGCTGTTTGGCACAACCTGCTGGTAACCAGATGTCTGTTGGTTCTAAATTAATGGTGATAGCACTTTCTCATGCTGTTGTATGATAAGTTTATAAATTCTCCCTTTCTCAACCCTCCAAAAATAAGAAAATAGTCTGCTAAATTGTTGCAGGAGTGAAAATGGTGGAAACCCTAATTCTGCAATAACTCTATTATTTCTGCTCCAATTACTCTGAAATCTGGAGTGTAGCAGCTTAAATATGTCCTTGAGGAACTCTCCAAAAAGATTGAAAATATTCACCAAAATGAGAAAGATATGCACTTCCCAAAATGATCTTCAATATTTTAAAAAACCGCCTTGTTCCTTGCCTTCATGGTGCCAAGATCATGATCTGATACCACTTGTAATGAAATAAATTGCGCAATAGAAGAATACAAATTGAAATGATCTACAAAATACTTGATAATAATTGAGAATAACAAGCCTTTTTGAGGAGGCAAACCTCCAATTAACTTCGATGAGAACACAATTCACAATCTGATGAATACCTAACTATGCCTTGGTTGCCATCCAAGCCAACATAGATACTTAACTATAACCCCTAGGGCAACCTAAGTACCTATATATGATTATAATAATGATTATTTAACTTATTAAGAGTTAAGGGAGCCACAAGCTGACTATTAATAACCCAATACACACGGTAGGGGTAGGGCATAGCAAAGGTTGCATAGCCTTAATATTCTCTAAAAGAGAAGAGCTATGGATAATTGTAACGCTGGATGTGTTGCCAGCAAATCTAGCAACCATTCTTAAAGTGCTGTGTCCTTTGGATTCCTTAGCAAGGTATGTATGTTATTTCCGTCTTATTAAGCAGGATATTGTGGGGTAGAATCCAAGGGAGTGATTTCTTTTCATTCTTTACTCCTCCCCAGAACATTGACTTGTCACTCTTTTAACTTTGTATCAAAATTTTATGCCTTGACCAGTCTTACTTTTGTACAAATTAGTTTTCATAAATGATAATATGTCATTACGTCATTACTGTTACCCACTCTATTAATGTACAACTGTTTACAGTTTCACATCCAAGTGCAAAGAAAATTGCTTTTCAGATAAGGATAAAGTTTAAACTAAACAGAGTATTCAAGCACATTAAAAATGTTTTTAAGGAAATATTTTTCCAAAACAGGATATTGAACATTTCTGTTTGTGACTTGTGCAACTTTCAGTTAAACTGGCATATATGTAGAAGGCTGAAAAACAAGTTGTACATTGTGTACCAGGCACCTTGTATCAGAGTTCCTTATTTCAACTTACTATGTTGGTGATTTGAAGCAACTTCCTCTTCAAGGCTGAGATTGTTACTCTTCTCACTTGCACGGACAAAGAATTTTCCCTTCTTTCATTTGCATGTATGAACGGTTTTGGCAAACTCATATCTTTGCCAGGAAACATAAATGAGTGTACATCTGTTTGAGCCCAATTATCACCAGGTCAAAATCAAAATCAGAAAGCCAAGCTTAATTTTGCATTTTCTATGGCTGTTTTAGTTCTCATTTTATTATTTTAACATTCTTGCATCAGTTTAAGCTATAAGATACCTAAGTTTACATTGACCTTCAAGGGATGCACATTAGGGAGGGGTGATGTTGTTGGGATGATATATTATCTACGTTCCACAGCCTTTCCAGGAAGGGGACGGTAGTCTGAGGGACATTTTTGGGGACAGTGGGGGGATGGTAGTCTGAGGGCCATTTTTGGGGATGGTGGGGGGACAGAAATATATATACATATATATATATATATATATAGAGAGAGAGAGAGAGAGAGAGAGAGTCAAATTTCTACACGTTAATGAACAGCAGCAATATAACATGACACTAAAATGATGTTGGATGATGTCTGAAGAAGCCTGCATGCCAACAACATTCCAAAAAGAAATTGTTTGTTTGTACTTCTCACACAATACCACACAGTACCAGACCATGGCCAATGCACCTTTAGATCTCTTGTGCAACTAACAATAATAACTGACTCTAATACTGTATCAAGAATTTTGAAGTTTGAGACTTTTTTAAACCATGAAATCAGAAATCCAAATTATTGCTGTTAGTGTTAACTGCTACATAACTTATATCATTAACTATGAATCTGAATCATGATATGTTTATTGCCGTTATACTACAGTTGTGTAAAATCATCCTAATGCATAGGTTCAGGGTTGTATGCACCAAGTCAAGTTGCTCTATGAGAAGTAATTTGATTTGCTGGAATTATCCTGGTTTTTAATATCATTTTCTGAGAAGAATAAATATCAATAGTTTGAAAAAAACCCAAAAGTTTGTCTTGAGACCCTTGTGATTGGAATTTGATCCTTTATGGTCCATTGGTTGATTGGTCGTTGTGTCACTCCAAACTTAATTTGATGTAATATATGATGCAGGTAGACTCTAGAATACTATGTTTTCTATTTCCTTCATGTTTTTTTAGTGTGTAATTATTAATTAATAATCTTGTATATTTCCATGGTAAAAATTTTCAAATGGGAAGAATATAAAAAAATGTTAGTTGTTCTCTATCATACTACACTGGCTGAGTTTTTATGTTGGCTTATGGGCTTGCAATTATATTTGCCTTCGATTCATGTTTAGCATGCTGATTTATCTTGAAACCCTTTTGATTGGAATTTAATCCTTTATGGCTCATTGGTTGATTGGTTAACTTGTCACGTCAAACTCACGTGGCTGTAATTTAGGATACAGGTAGACTCCGGATTACTGTGTTTTCTATTTCATTCAAGTTCTTGTATTTGTAATTATTAATGGATAATCACATATATTTCCATAGTAGGATTTATCAAATGGGAAGAATATCACAAAATGCTAGTAACACTCAATCTTCTCATATCGCAGTAGTTTTTATGTTGGTTTATGGGCTTGCAATTGTATTGCCTTAGATGCATTTTTAGTTTGATGATGTTGGTCAATTTAGATGTGGTCAACATATTTCCTTTGTGATATTCTCCTGTATATGCCTACTAAAATTCTTATTTACCAAGAGATGGGTACTGTGGTACTACTATAGGAGATGGGGACAGGTAATGGTATGCCATTTTCGGAAAAGGTTGGAGACAGCTATATATATATTTGACAATGGACATCTTTAAAGAATGTTAAATACTAAAATGCTTAAAAAAATACTAAAATGCTTAAAAATTAAAAATAAAACCAACATTTTAAATTATTGAAATAGATTAATTATATTGATATTTGATAATCATCATTATGATAGGAAAAAATATTTAAAGCTATAATCACCTAGAGATGACAAAGAAACTAGGAAGGGAATCCCATTATTTTAAAAAATATAGCATGGTGGACCTTGGAGATGACTATATTTTCAATCAATTGATAAAACTTCAATGCATGTACACATCTTAAGCTCTATTATTGTTTCACTTCTTATTCTTACCTCTTTGGGATTTACTAAGGAAATTTTCTACCACCAAGAAAACTTGTAAATTTTTATGAGAAAAATAGAAAATTACAATTTGATTAGTATATTTGTTTAGTTTTTTTAACTTCTATCAATCACATATCAGCACTTTAAGAAAATCCAATGTAATTTATGTGATATATTGGAGAAGCCTCTATTGGAAGTTTCCTCATTTTCAAGGGATGCTTATAGGAGACATAAAGGAGATGCAAATAAACTTCATTTAAAGTCTCAGACGTCTCCATATAGGTCTCCAAGATGGGGATGCGCTTTCGATATGGGAGATGAGTACCAGGGGTCAGGGTACGAGTCTCCTGGTAGTTATGCTAAAATTTAATAAAGTCAAAATGAGATATTAAATGTTTGATCCTGTCTTATTATACTCCTAGAAATTTTTGTGCTGTGGTTTATGGGATTACAAGGTTATTCACAACCAATGCATTTGTAAATTTTTAAATGTTTCTGAATATTGATCTGGTTGTTGCAGGCTATACTTTTCCATGAGAGAGATCTGTATGGACGGAAGACTGAAGAAACTGGTAGAACTCGGTGTATTTTTTGTCATTGCTTGTACAGATTCTTTGGTAAACCTGAAAGATGATCCCTCACATAGATCTTATGCAAAGACAACTGAAGGAAGTAGAATTTTTTTAATGAGATTACAAATTTCTCTACTAAAATAAAGATACGGACATTTGGGATGCAGTTTAGTGGCATGCGCTTTTCATTAGCGACCAGCAATGGTACTCTTGCACAAAGTTCCATTTTAATAGAAACTGAAGGATGTATGAACAAGAACATTTATTTAGCTGACATATTCAGGAGAGAGTATTTACATTTTTTGATATGTTTGACAATTAATATTTTGGGTCAGGTTTTGTACAGTGAAAACTATTTCCAACCATTTCATTGCAATAAAAGCAACTTGAAGTAGTTGATGAGCCTATTAAATTGATAATGCGGACACATTTTTCTCTATAATATAGTGGTGAAGGATTTTATTAAAGGATGTGAATTTTAATTTTTCTTGCAGGTATTCAATATTCATATTTTATGGTATTTTTAATTTTGAAGGGACCTATCATGGAAGGAAATTCTGTAACCAGAAAAAAATGATTCGTGCCATGAGTCAGTTTTAAGGTGTCTTAAGGAAAAAGATAATTTAATAATGATAACTCAAAAAAGGTCAGTAAGTAGTTTCCAGCAAAAGTTCACTATTGCCAGCAACCTTCTTTATTCATACAGGAATCTCATCAATACAATAAGTTGAACTTTAGAGAAAAACTCCTCTTCTTCATGTGTTTGCAGCTTCAGTTTCTCATGAAGGATAGCTTGATTTATTTTAGGTATAATGCTCCATCACCTATGGCTGCAGTACAGATTCAGATTCTTGTAATATATATCATCTTTCTTTAAGGAGAAATATTTTCTGGACTTCGCATATGGGAAAGAAACTAGATTTCAGTTGGAATTGTTCCGTACGGAACTACTATCTGCATTAATTGATGGTCCTGAATTCATAGGACATTGATGGACCCCATATGCCTGGATTTTGTCCATTGTGTTTACTATATATGATGATTTATGTGGTGAGCATGGCTGAATGACTACCTTGTAAACGTTAGTAGAACCCATAGGTGAGTAATAATGCCTTGAATTCACGTATGAAGTGGTAGACAAGGGGGGCCTTACAATGGCCATATGCGTGCATGGTCCTAAGTGGACAAGGTGGCACCATTTTAGGAGTTGAATTACTATAAAGTAAGTTACGGTCACCAATATTTCTAGGAGAATTGAGAAATATGGAGGGATTGTTTAGTCTTATGTGGCAACTTAAAACAAGTATAAAGATTAAAACAAATCTTGTAGGTTTTCCGACTTGTTTTTTGACAAATAATGAACTTATGTCAGATTGCCATTCATGTAGGTTTCACGCCACTATAAATTTCTGTACTTAAATGCTAGTAATTCAAAAAGCATGTACTTTCAATGGCTATATTTTGTGGGAGAAAGTATTTTAAAATATGCAATTCCCTCGATGGCTAATGGTGAGGTTTATTGCAAGATATGATCTTTTACACTTTATAAGGGTCAAGGATAGAGATCTAACCTAATGTTGTGGGATGGAAATCGATGCAAGTACTTAAAAATTGTGTCCAATTAGCCTCTTCATCCCACTTTATTGCACTCTCTTTGAATCCATTCTTGAGGAGAGTTATTCATCACCATTCAACTTAGCCTTTATAATTATATTTGAGCTACCCCATTATTTGAAATCTTCAAGAAAACTTCACTTTGCAATTTGATTTGAACACATCAAATCAATGATTAGACTTTTCCTTTTTGACTATGTTGCCCTTCAACTATATTTGCTCGTATACATTTCTCTCAAAATCTTGGAAACGTATATTGTTCTCGGTCCTTGGTTCATTATCTTAACCTATATTAATTCATAGGTTTGAGAGCCTCCGCGTAAGTACATAAATCTGTAAAACTACATATAGTAATGGGCAATTGTGAATTGGTTGTAACTATGGGCGGATCCCATTCTTGGCATTTATTGATTTGAGCTGTATAATAGGCTTAAGTGGTCTGGATTACAGTAGCACAATAATCGTTATAGCTCTACTTGAGAGAGATTAATGTTTGGCATGAGGCAGGCGATGGAACCTCTGTATGTACTATGTAACGATTTTAGTTTGGCTGAATTGCTTCGACATGCCAGCAGTATTAAGAATGGAAATTTTCATGTTATTCACTTATCTGTTAGTGGACTTGGTTTTTGATTGACTCTTACCGCAATAACTTGATGGCTTGCAAGTAGATCTTATTTTATTCCAGTCTTACAATTGTTACGGCCATTAACTAATAGGTACATATCTTAACTTGCTCTGACACGGGCATATTCATCCTTTCATGGTGTACTATCAATATTTATATTTTTTTATTGGCTCTGTACAATCATGCTCAAGACTACCAAGCGCAAACATAGCAATAGACTTTTTAAATTCCTCAGTTGTCATCAAGTTTTTTCATTCATAACTCTCCATGCATTGATGTTACCTTGGTGGTTTTGAAGTTCGTAGCATGTTTATGATTCATATTCCTCATTTTCCCATTTCCGTTATGTTCTTCTGGGGTCGGTTGAACTACTTTCTTAAGGGAGATGTAAATGATGATTAACCATGGTTTGGAACTGTGCATATTATCACAACCATAGATTAGCAGGCCTGCAATCTCTATACCTGGTTAAGAGACTTTTCAAACACATCATCCATGCTAGTAGGTCCATAAAACTCTACCTTCGCTCCTATTCGAGTAGAGCCCAAAAATAATTTTGTAGATTCAAAATCACTCATCCTTTTAATACTGGACTATGTACTTTCGAATTAGTATAAACATTTCCAAATATTGGGCCATACTAATTCCTTCTTGCCTTCCTACTAAAATTCAATCTTTTTGGTCATAGAACAATTATGGAGGCCAACACTTGTAAAATGGTGATACAAATAGCTACCATGTTATGTTGTACTCGTTGAAGTCCATTTCAACACTCGGGTTTTCCCCAAGTTGTCACTTTGCTGGTGAGGTAAAAAGTTTAGCAATGTGTCTTCCGCTGATCAGATACGTTGCCGGATCAAAGATTTTTTTTGACCTCGATCAGTTATTCCTCAATACCATCTCCTGATTGCAGCGATTAAACTCCACTTCAAAGACTAGTTTTGAGTTGCTTTAGTTTGGTCTTCAAACTATGAGCATGCAGGCATCACAAGGTGGGTATATCAAGACAAGCATATACAGCATTAAAGACACAAGCAAATGAAGTATAATTATCATCTCCACGGCTTTATTGGTAATAAAAACAAAGGAAACATTACATAGCCAACTGTTATGTAAATGATCAGCACCAATTTTGCTTGAAACAAAGAAACAATTTACATAGCAAAAGTCAGCAAATCATATCAGCACTTCATGCTCATTCTTCACACCAAAGTCTTCAAACAGCAATTAAGAGAAAATGTATGCACAACAATTATTTGCCAAGACCAAACTACCACGCCCTGTTTTAAAGCAAATAAAGGCAACACTCAGCAAATACAAAGAAGTCCTTCCAGCATAAAGTAGTGGATTTCTATAATCTGAAATTTCTTTTACTTTCCAACAAACCACTTCCAACTCCCCTGTGGCTGCACAATTTCCACACCAACATTCCACTGCCTCCCACGATGCACTTTCTTGATCTTTGTAAACTGAATTCTCAACTGAAATTTGTAGCTGCTCTCCCCCTCTCCTCCACGTGGGTATATGATTGCATTATTTTGCATATATCATCTTTTACTTTGCCACGTGAAGGAATGTATTATTTTTTTTCAAATACAATCTTTTAACTACCTTTTACACCAACCACGTGGGTATGCTCATTGCTGTGAAGGTTTTGATTTATTTGTATATCTCATTTTCTTTTGCCACGTGGGTATGTGAATGCAAGTAGTTAAAACTTTGACATATTTAATCAGCGCTGAGGTGAATGGAATTGTCAAGCAAAACAAATCAGCATACTCCCACACTTCTAAACCAAAGCCAAAATTTAAAAGCCAAAACCAAGCACCAAACAAAAATTTAAAAAGCTAACCAACATTGAAGGTGTCGATGCTCCTACATTAGGCTCCCTCGGAAACAAAAACAAATCTTGAGCTCCTCTTCACGAGGTCATCAACATTATGACCATATTTGAAGATCTCAGTAGTTGTTAACCAAGTGGCAATCCTCCAAAGGATGATCCTTCCATTTAACCAAGTATTGGAAATATTCCTTACCTTAGGCCTTCTTCAACAACTACTTCTCCAAGACGCACTCAATGTCAATCGGAGTTGGCTTGGTCACTTGCTGTTCCCATCTTGGAATCAACTCTGTGTCTGCTGTTCCATCCGTTTCCACGCTTTATAGGGATAAAGATTAGCCACATTGAAATGGGTGGCATACCCATATTGAAAGGAAAAACTCTCTCGTAGGCATTGGTGGAATTTTTTTGAGAATCTTGCAAGGATCGATCTTCATTTTCAGTTTGTTCTATTCAGTTTTTGGAAATCTCTCCTTCCTGAGATGAACCAAAACAAGATCACCAACTTGAAAATGCACTTCCCTATGCTTTTTATTAACATACTGTTTGTACTGTTGGTTTTTTCCCTCAATTTGCAATTTGACCTCTTCGTGAAGGTCATGAATACCTTTCGTGAACTCCTCACCATCTGCACTTCTCTCGAAATTACCAAGATCTCTGAGTTCAAATACACCCCTTGGATGCATGCCATAAACAATATAGAATGGGCTCAAACCTGTACTCGTATTTGGGGAATCATTATAAGCAAATTTAGTCTGTGCTAAAGCCATATCCCAATTACTAGGTGTGTTTCCAACAAGACACCTCAACATATTACCCAAACTTCTATTAACCACTTATGTTTGACCATCCGTTTGGGGATGGTAAGCTGAGTTGAAACTAAGGTGGGTGCCCAACTTCTTCTAAAGTGTCCTCCAAAAGTGACCCACAAATTTTGTGTCTCTATTAG
This sequence comes from Sequoia sempervirens, assembly GCA_007258455.2. Taxonomy (NCBI): domain Eukaryota; kingdom Viridiplantae; phylum Streptophyta; class Pinopsida; order Cupressales; family Cupressaceae; genus Sequoia; species Sequoia sempervirens. The sequence goes on from VDFB02168118.1 coordinate 55,743,632, forward strand.
ATACTATACTTTTGGGTATACAATGCAACCTCACCATTTTTTTGAAAATCAAGTTAGCTATATTAGTTGCATCACTAGTCTTCTTGCATGGAATGAAATGAACCGTTTTTGAGAATCTATCCACAACTAGGAAAATAGAATCATTGCCTCTTTGAGTTCTAGGCAACCCTACAACAAAATCCATACTCACCAAATCCCATGGTCTATTTGGCACAGGTGGTGGTTGGTACAAACTAGTGTTTTGACGTTTGCCCCTTGCATGCTATCACGCTCTACATCTCTCCACATACTTGTTTACATCCGACTGCATCTGTGACCAATAATAATGTGTACTTAACTATAAGTAAGTTTTTTCTTGCCCAAAATGCCCTGCTAGGCTGCCACAATGCTTCTCCTTCAAGAGATTCTCTCTTATTGACCCTCTTGGAATGCACAACCGATTACCTTTGAACAACAAACCCTCTTGCAACATAAAATCAGTCCATGGTCCTCTATCTCTGCTAATAGGATTGCTGCAAGCTTCATATGCATCTTTGAAATCTACATCATTTTCATACAATTCCTTCAAGCTTTCAAACCCAACACTATTTGCTTGAATCTCCTGCAACAATAGACTTCTTCTACTTAGTGCATCAACAACTTTGTTTGCTTGCCTACTCTTATGTTTCAAAAGTTAAAACTCCGAAGGTACTCCACCCACTTTGCATGCCTTTGATTTAACTTGTGTTGGCTGTTTATAAATTGAAGTGCATGGTTATCTGTGTAAACAACAAACTCTTTGGGAAGCAAATAATGCCTCCACTTCTTCAAAGATTGAACCAATGCATAAAATTCAAGGTCATAAGCTGAATACTTTTTCTTAGCATCATTTAATTTTTCACTGGAATAAGCGACTGGTCCTTCTTGATTTAGAACAACCCCTATTGCTAAGCCACTAACATCACACTCCACTTGAAAAACTTTGTTAAAATTAGGTAACACAAGTATAGGTTGTTTAGTCACTTTCTTTTTAAAAAATCTATAACATTTTTCAGCTTCTTGAGTCCATACAAACTATTTTTTATGCCCTTTTATAGTGTCAAGTATAGTAGCAACTACACTATTGAAATTTTTAATAAACTTTCTATAAAAATTAGCAAGTCCATGAAAAAGTCTTACCTCATAAGCCCTCCTAGGTGTTGGCCAATCAACAATGGCCTTAACCTTATCCTTGTCTATCTTCAAGCCCTATTTGAATACCACAAAACCCAAGTAGACTAATTCATTCTTCATAAAAGTGCACTTCTTGAGGTTGATCAACAACTTCTCCTCATGCAACCATATCATAACCAGCCTTAACTGCTTGCCCCCTCTCCTCCACGTGGGTATATGATTGCATTATTTTTCATATATCATCTTTTACTTTGCCACGTGAAGGAATGTATTATTTTTTTGCAAATAAAATCTTTTAACTACCTTTTACACCAACCGCGTGGGTATGCTCATTGTTGTGAAGGTTTTGATTTATTTATATATCTTATTTTCCTTTTGCCACGTGGGTATGTGAATGGAAGTAGTTAAAACTTTGACATATTTAAATGTTCCTTCAAATAATCAGCACTGAGGTGAATGGAATTGTCAAGCAAAACAAATCAGTATACTCCCACACTTCCAAACCAAGCCAAAATGTAAAAGCCAAAACCAAGCACCAAACAAAAATTTAAAAAGCTAACCAAAATTGAAGGTGTTAATGCTCCTGCATCATCTCCTAACACTATACCATCGAACTTCAGAGATATGACCTTTTTTGAATCCTTTGCGCTAATTCTTCAAACATTTTTTTCTATTTATAAGCTATTCTAATTCTTCCATACCAAGTCTCAAATATATTGGTCGGACTAGCTGTTGGGGCTTCTCCCCTTATTCAGCTCTCTAGGATCCTAATCCAATTCCACATCTTCTTCTGCTAGTTCAAGTTAACCCTCAAGCTCATTGAGTCCTTCCTCTAATAATGAGGTCATGTCTCATTGCTTTGTTAGCATTTCCATTATAACATCTAATGTTTGTTGTTGGTCATGAACTAGAGGATTCCCCATGTTGGCATTTGAGGGTTCGTTAGTTTCTCTCTCTTGATGACTAACTACATTCTTTTTACGAGAATTGTTTCATCATCTTGCCATTGCAACAATTGTGTATACACTTTAAATTGTAAGGATAAAATGCATACTCTCCTTCCAAACCACAGAGCTACACAACATTTATGAAAGAAATGCTAACCATATTAATAATTCTCTCTTCCAAAAAGATATCCTTCCAGACCACCACACTCATATTGACTATATACTTGACATGGTATAATAAATACACTAACTATCTAAAGGAAGTCACACCACAACAAAAAACTTGCTTCATGATACCTAAATCAATTAGATAGCCTACACACTGACAAACAATATGCTCCTGAAACCTTAAGATAAATGGCATTCTAGTACTCCTACAATCTTCTTCATCTTTGACAACCTTCACATCTGACAACCTTGCCACCCTTTGATAAGCATTGTCAGCAACTATGACTTGCTAACATTAGTTGGACATTAATGACAATCTATGCTCAACAATCCCCCCCTTTGTCATTGATGACAAACAACAAAATGTTGGGGCCACCAAACACACCTAAAAAAATATGTTTGAATAATTTATTCACTGTAGCATTTACTCCCCTTGGGAAAGATATGGAATTCTAATATCACTTGATTTAACATTTCCTCAATTCAACATTTTAAGCCCACTTTCTCCCCCTTTCACATCAATGACAAAGGATCAACAATCTTTCTCCCACAAATTGGTACACTGCAACATCTAGAACCTTGTTTCCTAGATAGACTCCCCTAGAGTCCATGCATCACTACTTTTAAAGACACTTTGCAAGAGCCCCAACCCTTCTTGTGATAGGGAGACAAAGCTCCCCCTCACCTTGTACTTTCCTCTTGAATCAAGACTAGGGAGAAACAACTCCTAACTTCTATCAGAGAAACTCAAATTTCTCCTTAGGAAGTGGCTTCATAAATATATCTGCAACTTGCTCCTTTGTGTCCACATATTCCAATCTTACTTCTTTCTCTGCAACCTTCTCCAGGTCAAGAAATGTATTTGATTGCATGCATTTTTTTTAGAGTGCATCACCAGATTATTTGAAATGTTTATTGCACTTGTGTTATCACAAAGAATAGTGATAGGATCTTCAAACTCAATTTTCATTTCCTTCAAGTTTTGCTTCATCCAAAGCACCTGAGTGTAGCATGATGCTGTAACAATGTATTCTGCTTTTGCCATAGATAAAGAATTAATTGATTCCTGCTTCTTACTAAACCAAGACACCAAACTATCTCCAAGGAGGAATGCACCACCACTTGTGCTCTTTTGGTCATCCACACATCCCGCCCAATTTGTATCTGTATATGCAGTAAAAGTGAAATTTTCACTTTTTGGATACCACATACCAAGTTATTCAGTAGCCTTTGAATACCTGAATATCCTCTTCATCACTTTTACATGAGTCTCTTTAGGTGTTGCTTGAAAAATGACAACCATTCCAACTTCATGCATAATATCCAATTTGGATTCTATCACATACAACAAACTTCCAATCATGGACAGGTACAGAGTTTGATCTGCCAGAGTAGAATCATCATCCTTTCTCAACTTACATCTGATAATCATATGTGTTGCAATAGGTTTGCAGTATTCCATCCTAAACTAGCTTAACATATCCTTTATGTATTTGTGTTGTGAAATAAAAATCCCTTTGTCTGATTGAACAATTTGTAACCCCAAGAAGAAATATAATTCTCCTAATATAGACATCTCAAATTCATTGGTACACTAAAAACCTTCTGGTTGTTCAATATAAACTTATTCTTCAAGCAATCCATTCAAGAATGTTGGCTTCACATTCATCTGATACACTTTGAAATTCTTGAATGCTGAGAGAGCTAAGAACATCCCGATTGCCTCCAATCTAGCCACCAAACATCCTCAAAGTCTATTCCTTCAACTTGGGCATACCCTTTACACACAAGTCTTTCTTTGTTCTAGATCACTTCACCTTTTTCATTCAGCTTGTTTCTGAATACAATTCCAATCACATTCTTATCTTTAGGTCTTGGGACAAGTTCCCAAGTTTCATTCTTCATGATCTAACTTAGTTCTTCCTCTATAGATTCTATCCATCCTTGTTCTTTGCTTGCATCTTTGTATGTCTTAGGTTCTATCTTTGATAGTAAAGCAAAATGTATGTGTTCTTTTGATCTTTCCAACCTCTTCTAGGTTATAACCCCACTATCTTTATCACCTATGATATGATCTATAGAGTGATTTTTCTAAACATACTTAGCTGGAGTTTTTGGGAAAACTTCTGAGTTTTCAAAGTTGTTAAGAATTGATTCTTCTTCATCTTCTACTTCCAAAATATTAGTATACTGAATAGTTTCATCAACCTTCACATTTAAAATTTCCACTATCCTTTTCAACCTTTTGTTATAACATTTGTAAACTTTGCTTCTTAAAGAGTAATCAAGGAAAATGCCTTCATCTGACCTTGAATCACACTTACCCAAATTATCTTCATATTTCTTGATGTAGCACTTGCTTTTGAATATTTTGAGGTGCCTTATTGATGTTGGTCTTCCTTTCCATAGCTTATATGGAGTCTTCTCTATCTTGCACCTGATCTAAACTCTGTTCAAAATATACACAACCGTTTGTGTAGCTTCTCTCTAGTACATATATCTAGTAAGTTTTATTGACATAACATAGTTCTTTCCTTCTCTTTTACAATCTGGTTCTTTCTTTCTGCAACTCCATTTTACTACAAAGTTCTAGGGGTAGAGAATTGCCTCTAGATTCCATGCTCTTCGCAAAATCTGTCATACTTCTCAATTGTAAATTCTCCACCTCTATCTGATCTCATGACTTTGATTGTTCTTTCGGTTTCATTCTCCACCATAGCCTTAAATGCTTTGAACTTATCAAAAGTTTCTAATTTCTCTTTTATATATGTAATCCAAGTCATCTTAGTATAATCATCAATCAACATCATGAAATACTCATCTCCTTGTGGACTCTTAGTCCTCATTGGTCTACACAGATCTGTATGTACCAAATCTAATGGTTTTGATGTGAATACTCCTTAGCAAGATATTTGATTCTTGTCTGCTTCCCTTCATGACATGGCTTGCAGCTGACTGATTGAGGTTTCTTGATTCTTGGCATATCTCAAACCAGCCCTTTTGAACTAATATTGACACTATCATCAAAATTCATGTGTCCTAACCTTTTGTGCCAAATCCAACTTTCATCCTTCTGCATAGTAAGACAACTCTGTCCATTCAACTCACTGAGGTGATAAATATCACTATCTGTCCCGCTTCCTTCCATAATCAACTCACCGATAATTGATTCTTTGATTTCAAAACCATCAACACTAAAGGATAACTTGTATCCTTTATCACACATCTGATTGGCACCCAAAAAATTATGTTTTAAACCTTCAAAATACAAAAAATCATGGGTCTTTGTTTTACCACGATCAAGACTTAAAGTACCCTTACTAGAATTTTTGGCAATTGAATTGTTTCCAAGGGTAATGGAACCACCTTCAAATTTCTTGAAATTCATGAATTTACTTTTATCTCCAGTCATATGACTAGAGCAATCACTGTCATAAATCCACAGGTTCTTCTCCTTCTGAGCATGTAAAGCATTCTGAGAAATCATAGACTTTTCAAACTTCTTTTCTTCAGGGACCATATTCCAGACCTTCTCTAGAACATCACTTCTTTAGGTTTTTCTTGTAATGAGGAACTCACAAAATTACTTCTGCAGTTCCTTGCAATGTGTCCAAAATTGTTGCACTTGAAACAAATGACATTAAAATTGAACAAAGGTGCAAATGAATTATTACTAACAAAATTATTTCTTCTTACTAGAACTCTTCTACAATCCATAACCTTATGTCAATAATCATTACAATTAAAACAATAATCAGAGAAAGAAAAGTTTGACCTGGTATTGTATCCTTGATCTTCTTCTTTTGTTCAACACTTGAATAAATCCATCATTCTGAGTCATACTTCCATCACTTTTCAGTGTCTTTTCTAACCTTGAACTTCCATAATTTGTCACTTTTGGACTTTCCTTAGTAGCCTCATTTTTTTTTTTGATCATCAAAACCTACTCCGGTTTTGTCATGCAAAGCTTTCCAACCTTCCAATATTTAATCTAGTGTTTTAGTACTTTTACTGAACTTCAACTGCAACTACTGATTTACTTTCTCAAGCTCTTTTTTGGTTGCAAAAATTTCTTCTTCAAGCTTCTCACAATCTTTGTCTCTTGACAACAATCTCTCGGTTCGAACTTCTTCAACTCTTTTTGCTTCTTCTTATTGATTCTTTAGATCAACAATCAACTTTTCAACAACCTTCAAATCTTTTGATATTCTTTCTTTAGCTTTCACTTCTTTTGCAATTCTATACTTCAACTTCTTGATTTCTTTTCTAGCCCTTGACAAATTTTCCATAAGAGCTACTTCTTCATTGTCTTTGGAACCCATTTCAACATCTCCTTCTATAGTTTCAAAAGCCATGAACACAAATTTTCCATTTTCTTATTCGGATGCATCTTTATCTTCATCTTCAGTGGAATAATCTTCTTCCTCATTAGTATAGAAACTCTTTTGATTTCTCCGACCTTTGAATCTTCTCTGAGAAGGTTTCTTTCCATTCTTTTGTTCAACATTGTTAGTATTCTTATGGGAACACTTAGCCATAAAATTTCCAACTTCTCCACATATATAACATTTTAAAGGTAATTTACCTTTGTACTTACCAAAACCTCTTTGCAGCTTTCTAACAAAATCCGCTTCTTCCAGATTTGATCTATAATCAAAATCTTGATCAACTTGCTTCAAAGATACTCTAAAAATAGCCTCTTTCCTTATAGAATCTTCACTTTCAAATATCATTTCAAATGCAGTTAATGTTCGTTATAGAATCTTTACTTTCAATCAGCTTTAAAGCATTCAAATATTTAGCTTCTTCAATAGTAGATATTTTAGGATCAAACCTTCTAGGTAGAGATCTAAGTACCTTCTTTACAAAAACCTTTTCTTCCAAGCTTTCACCAAGACCTCGAATATGGTTGACAACTTCATCAACCCAGAGCATGAATGTAGTAATGTTCTCATCTTCTTTCATCCTTAGACCTTCAAAATGAGCTTTGTAAGTTTGAAAATTTGCCTCTTTGAATTTATCATCACCTTCATAGATAGTTTCCAACTTTTCCCATATTTCTTTTTCTTTTCTGCATTGTATCACTTTCAAAAATTTAGAATTAGTCAAACCACATAAAATGGCATTCTTAGCCTTTGTGTTAGCCTCACAATCCCTCTTTCTAGCTTGATCTCTAGGTGGGATTTCAAGGATATCATATCCCTCTTCAACTAATGCCCAAATCTCCATCCCAAGAGCCATCAAATAGGACTCCATCCTAACTTTCCAAAAAAAAAATTGGATCCATAAAAAACTGGTACTTTATTTCCAGATGAACTTTCTTGTGCCATCCTGGATCTACCTTAAGCTATTAGACTTCTTCAAAGGAACTTGGATTTGATACCAATTGAAAGGAACACAATATACTAAGAGGGGGTGTGAACTAGTAGATAAAAACAATTTCAAAAACCTTTACAACTATTATATAGATTTTCAACATGAAGAGCACTGAACCAGACAAGCTAGTAATTAAATCACAACACAAGATAACATAAAACAATAGATATACATGGAATACTAGGATGGGAAAAACCACAGTGAGAAACTCTCACAAGAAGGAATATAATAAGTGAATTTTACAATGTGATGTAGCCACCAACCTACTAAATACACCAATCCCCAAATGAATATGGAGGCACCAACCTACTGGAGATAACAATCCCCACCAGAAAGAGACACCAATCCCCTACTAGAAAGAGACACCAGTGCTATCAGAATACATAAATAATGGTGGATTTGAAATATAACTCTAACATGCACCAGAGACACAACAAACACTCTCTCACACTAAGAATGACCCCCTGATACTAGTGCTTCCTATTTTATTCAAACTTCTGTCACATACCTTCCATTCATTATACTTACATACAACACATTTCTACCACACTTGTGACACACTTGTAACACCCTCCATTACATTACAATGCATCTGAATATATACATGATGTTACATAAACACTCTTCAATGTTGTCCAGGGATTCGCACAAACTTGGACAACATAGGGTGGACCTAAATTCAAATTACATGAAATGTGTAACACGACAGTCCAAACACAAATTTCTTGCCACTAAGAGAACTTGACACCTTGCACCACCATGGGAACCTTAAATAGGTCTTATCCTCACTTCACACACATGATTTGAATTCCACACACTAGTGACCATTACCACACATGCCTCAAACTTTGAATAGCTTGATAGACCTTCTAACACTTCAAACTCCTTGCACACTAAGCCATGCAACCAGTAGCTCATAAAACTGATAAAACTAGTGGACATACTCTCCTTCCAAACCATAGAGCTACACTACATTTCTGAAAGAAATGCCAACCATATTAATAAATCTCTCTGCCCAAAAGATATCCTTTTGAACCACAACACTCATGTTGACTTAAAACCCGACATGGTATAATAAATACATTAACTATTTGAAGATAGTCACACCACAACAAAAACTTGCTTCATGATACTTGAATTGATTAGATAGTCTACACACTGACGAACAACATGCTCCCAGAACCTTAAGATAACTTATAATTCTAGTACTCCTACAATCTTCTTCATCTTTGACAACCTTCACATCCAAAAGCCTTGACACCCTTTGATAACCACTGTCAACAACATTGAACTACTAACATTAGTTTGAAATCAATGACAACCTATGCTCAACATGAACCCCCACACAAAACTGTTATTCAACTCAGTAAGTTGCTCCAACCTAAATTTTATAGGCTCCAACCTATTAAAGGATTCAACCCCCATAAATTTGATTACAACTCACACAATATTATTCTTCCTTAAATATGACTGTATTCCACACAATATTTCATTTCTGATTATTACTTTCGATTTTATATGATGAAAGCATTTCCTTTTCAAACCAGATTCTCACACACAATATCCTTCACAAATCTAATATCAATTCACACACTATCCTTCTTTCATAGATATGATCCAAGACATGCACACTTCTTTTTCATAAATCTGATCTAAGATAAATTTTCCCTCAAGATGAGATTAAATTAACCTCATAAATCTACTCACATATATGATATATATCTATTGTAAATTCTTCTTTATTTTGTCCTTTATACAACTGAAAATCTACTTCACAATCTTGATCAAGTCTTCAAAATACCTCTCAAAATATAGCATAAGTTCTCCTTGAATCACTTCACAAAAATGAGATCAAAAGGATCTCATAAATCTACTGAAATATTTAACATATATTTGTTGTAATTAGCCTTTATTTCTTCCCTTCATATATTTAAGATTTGCTTTAAAATCTTCTTGTAAATCTGCTTCATATCTAAATAATATCTTCTTGCATTGCATGCTTTTTAATTTCCATCAAAGATCTTCTATTTATATATATTCATCTTATGCCTCAAGAGAGGTGCATTTTCAAAAAGTGATAACCTGTCCAAAAGAGGCGATTCCCTATATAGGGTTGACCTGCTTTAATTGTGCTTAATTTATTTAATTTTAATTTCTTATTCCCAAGAGAGGCAAACCAAGGGAATCAACCTATTTATTGTTCTCAATAAGGTTGTGCTAGTAGCATGAGCCACCCATATTAATACTTTATTTTATTTCTTCAAGAACTCAAAATATTTATACCAAATGTTTCTTGTATCTTATTCATGGGTCATCCTGCATCAGGAATAAATAGTTTCTAATTTAATATTAATGATGATTACTTCCTTTTATTCATTTAGTTGTTGTGTAATATCATTGATGCATTTCACTCTATTAAATTGGGAGATTAATCTTTAATTTCAATCTCTTTGTTTATATGTCTTTCATGCCTCTTTTATTTATCCTCAAATAAAATCACTACCTTCATAAACATAAGTGTTGTAGTAACTTGAATGGCCACTTACTTTGAAAGTCCTCAAACTGTACTATCACATGTGGCCAACTTGTGAAGACTGTATCCATGAATGCATCAATAACTAACACAAACTCTTTCTACATCAAGCCTATGGATTCCTAGATATAAAGGATCTTTAAGGATCTACTCATTATTTGTACCATATTTGACTATAATAGGGAAGTGACATAAAATGTCGGTGATAATTGACCTTTATCTCAATGATGATCTTTTCTTCTCACCTGGACATCAATGATAACATTATATTTTTTCACCTTTGACATCAATGGAAATATTTACAACAATCTCCCCATTTTTCATTGATGGAAATGTTGGAAATAAGTGTTGTAATTGATGTCAACTCAAGATGGTTTTCCATTGATAAAAAATGTGAGTTGAAGATTGTACAATAATCCAAAGATAGTGGATGTGCAGTGATATTAGCTAGTGCAAGTCAGTAGTGATGTATGAGGAAGAATGGAGATCTGTCTAATGTCTATGTGTGATGCAAAGGTGGGTACACTTATTCCAATATGTTTCCTACATGCCTACATTGATCTTTTACTAGTTTAGTGTACCGCACTTAGAGATATGTTGCAGAAGTTTTACTAAGGAAATCATAAGTATACTCTAAGATAGTCTCATGATGTTTTGGTCTGCATCCTTCCATAGAGAAAGTTTTTGTCCAACGTATAAGAAAATAAGATGGTCAAGATGTGAAGGTGATATATTCAATAATTCAAGTCATTACACCTTCCGTAATGAATTACAAATTCCAGTGTTCTGGTTTGTCCTCTGGTAGAGTAAAGTGTTGATAAAGGCCTATTGGAATGCTCTACATTATTCTAATGAGATAGTTGTGGTGGACTTGGAAATACGCTCATAAAGGCTTATGGGTTCATCCTTGCAAGACTCAAATGTTTTGGTGTACAACAATTCAACATCCCATGTTTTGAAGTGTTATAGTCTATCCAGAATACTCTATTTTCACCAATTCAATATGTTTCCCTTGTTATTCTAACATATGCTGATTAGTTTGTTCAAGAGAAGGTTGAAGAGATATTTTGCATAGTTTACATTGTTCTCTTCTTGGTCCACATAAAGTTTTTGGTCTCTCCCTGATGGTGTAAAGTTGAACAATTGGCAGTTTTGGTGGTGTTGTCATTGTTTGGGCCAACATGCTTGTTTCCTTCATCTGTGGTTGATCCTGATTAAATATTTTTTATTTGGAGGATATGTTACGATGTATTTGAAGCCTACTATTCGATGTGTTGATCTACAACTCATTCTATTTTCATAATGTATATTTTGTTGAAAGAATGAAGAAGAACATCTCATTATGCAACTTTTGTGATGTCATTGATGTCACCATGTTATATGAGTTGCAACTGCAAGTTTAAGTTCAAGTTTGATCTGGTATTCTGAATTGATATGCAATTATTATCCTCCGGTATTTTGGTCTGCAATCCTTTGCTAATGATTATCATAAATTGTGGTTTTGGGAAATGGTTTTTGGATGTTAGAAGCTTGTAAGTTCAGAATCTCATGTGCACAGGTGCTCGTATGGCGATTTAGCATCACTTTGTTGTTGCATTTTGTTATTAGATCTATCTCTGGCCGACCTAATGAATAGTTGATGTTGTAATGGACTCATTTTGTGTTGTGGATGTATTTGTGACCTATCTTAGGTCCATGCCAACATGTTATAGCATGCTACACACTTGAATTGTTTTTGGAAAGATTTTGTACAAGCTTGAAGCTGACAGTTAATATTTTTGGTGAATAAGGGATGCATCTAATTAGGCTGACCTAATTGATGCTTATAGATGAATCATATATACATATTGGACAATTTTGAGATTGTTTTTGTTGTGGTGTGCAAAGAGAGAAACGTATGCAAAAATGATGAAGTGTGTAAAGTCAGTTTACTAAGCATCAAAGGAACTAAATCAACACTTGTTAGTTGTAACTTTATCAGTTCATTTTCTAGCTATGAGCCATTTCTACATTGTATCTTTGTAGGCAGTGAGCCTCTTATTTTGGACAGTGAGTCATGGCAGTGAGCCACCCTTTGTAATATCTTATAACTGGTTATACTATATTGTGAGCTAATACTCACCGTGGTTTTTCCCATTTTGGGTTTTCCATGTAAAAATCTTGGTGTTCATGTGTTGTGTGCTTTTATGTTCTGCTAATGCTCTTGCTCTTTTTTATTTTTATATGCATCAGAGTAGTTGGATGGTATTTGTTCAATAAGTTTAAGAAGATACTGATTCACCCCCCTCTTAGTATCTTGGGTATTCAACAATTGGTATCAAAGCTTGGTTCCTCCAAAGAATCCTAACAACTTGAGGAAGATCTTGAAAATTGAACAAATGGATGACAAAGAAGAACTCCGGGCTGATCTTGAAGATCTTGACAAGGCAGAAAATGAAAACAAATATTTGAAAGAAAATTTTGATGAGGCAAATGAATGCATCCAGAAATTGAAAGAGCAATTGAAGAAATTCAAAGAAAGACATAGAGAAGTAAGTGATAAATTAAAATAAGCAAATGAAGAGATCACTGGATTGAAGGTGCAAGTGGTGGAAAATAAGAGAATTGAAGATTGTTTGAATACAGTGGTGCAAGCAAGACTAACGAATGCACAAGGCTTGAACAAGAGGTCATAAACCTGAAAGTAGATCTGGAAAAAGCAAAACTCTGTGAAGATAAGTTCAAAACAAGCTCCACTAAGCTTGATGAGTTGATTGTAGGAAAGAAACCAACTAAAGACAAAGGTGGTTTTGGAATGGAAGTAGGTGAAAGCTCAAAGGCTATGCAGACCTCAAACACAGTGGATAATCAAAAGACTCAAAATAAAGGAAAACATGCAAGAAATCCAAGAAGCTTTGTTAGAAGACCGCCTATCAGACAACCAAATGCTCAAAGGTACCCATCTTTCAATGGTGTTTGCTTTTCATGCAATAAATTTGGTCACAAGGAAATGGAGTGTAGAAGTAGAATAAACCAGTATGCTAGTCCCTTCTCCGTAAAATATTTTGCATGCAAGAAAGTTGGACATAGAGCTAGTGAATGCATAACTCAGATGATGAATTTGTTTAATGGAGGTAGAATGAATCAATATTTTGTTGGTTACTTCTATACATGTAATAAGTTTGGAAATAAAGAAAATAAGTGTAGATCAAGGCTTAATGGAGGTCAAACAAATCAGAAAAATGTTGTTTGCTACAACTACAACAAACTTGGACACATTTCAAGAGTATGCAAAAGTAAAGGGGGAAATCAATCTGATCCGATAAAGAAGAATGAACAAGTGAAGAAAATTGACAAGAATGAGGTTAAGCAAGAAACGAACAAGATATGGAAGAAGAAAGAAGAGTTAGAAACATAAAATGTTTATGTGCCCTCATCTGGTGCAGACAATTCCTCCGACAATTAGACCCAACATGGTCTTAGGGGGGCATTAAATTTTTTTTGTTCAAACCCCCTAGATATCTGGTGTGTCAGAATTTGGAATGAAGATATGTTGTAGAGAATGAATAGATAGAGATTATGTAAAAGGAACCAAAAGAAAAGTTGTAGGCATGATCATTTGTGGAGCAAATTAGGGTTTTTCAGTGCAATGAAGAAGGTTTTATTAGCTTTTTGAATTTTTCTGTATTTATTGCGAATTAGGGAAGATCGCTGATTTATAAAGTGGATTTGTAGTGAATTTTGATCACTTGCACATTTGAAGAAAGTGGAGAGTGATTTGGAGCATTCTTGAGGTGATTTGGAGAGTGAGTTGTGCAAACCCTAGTTCTAGTTTTTGTGAAAGAAAAAGGTATTTTACTCTTTTGTGCTTTTGTGGATTTGTGCAAATCTTCTTTCTGAATTCATTTGAGCTCGATTTGTGGAAAAATGGCAACTCCTGTTGTTGTAAACATGTCAGAAAGACCTATACCTTCCTACAAGAAGTATTCCATGAAGGTTTTTGAAGATGACCCTCTAGGCACCTTCTCATCGATTCCTCACAGTGTCATGCCCACTAAAGACACTAGAATGTTCATTCATGTTAAGATTGAGGAGTATAATCACAACAAATTGATAGATATATGGAAAAATGAGCTCACTAGGGATAATTTCTTGATAAAACCCGAATATGAAAATATTGTTGCGAAGAAGTTGGATCGGTGGAATTACTTTCCTAACTTTAGCTCCATTGTCGATGAAAAGTATGTTAAACCAGCTCTTAGAAGAATTCATGATAAGTTTTTGTGGATAGACATACCTCACCTAGTAACCAAGGAAGTGATTAAGGTAGTTATCAGACTTTGTGATACTAGACCAGTACTAGTGTTGAAGTTTGTGAAGAATGAAGTGGTGATGGAACTCATCAGAGCAACATTTGACAGAAGGGCTCTTGCAACGAAGCCTATTACCAATCCTGCTATGAAGTATGCAACTATAATGATCGGTCACAAGATCTACTTCACAAATAGGGAAAACTCTTTGTCTGCTACAACTATTTACACCGGTTATGACATGGTAGCTAATGGTGCATAATATGATTTGTGTGAACTTCTCCAACAACAGTTGTTTGAAAATTTGAAGATGACAAGGGAGAAGAAATATGCATTCAAGTTTGGTTCCCTAATTGTTTGTTTGTTTTTCTACTTCCTTAGAATACTTCACGAAAGAGATGATGTGGTGATTTGGGATACATCAAGACCGGTTGCAAATCAAATTTTTTATTACATGCACAACTTGGGTGATTTGAAGAGTCAAGATAATTCCCTGACAACATTCTTTGCTGTATTTAAAAGCAATATGAATGAGCGTGAAAGGATCCCAAGGAAAGTGGTTGAAAAATACAAGAATGACATTATATTTCATGTCTCCTTTGATGAGTGCATGATTGAAGCTGTTGAACCCAGGACTATCTAGATTCAACCATTGGGTTATGAAGTTATAGAGGATGAAGCAAAAGGATATGTATAATTCTTGTTGAAAAGTCCAAAAGTTCCCAATGAACCTAGAGTTGGCACTTATGAAGAAAACTATATGGAAATTCACTTGAAGCATAAGAAGCCTGTGATAAGAAAGAATGTAGATGAAATGATTAGAAAGGTTGGCTTCAATGATGAGAAAATTGCACAAGGAAGAACCATGGGAGAGTAGATGGCTAGAGAATCATCATGACGAAGGGGATCCGACAAGACTACTCCTTCAAAACCCACCACAACCCCTGCATCAGTGAAGGTAGATCCTAGTGCTTCTGATAAAGGTAAAGGCCTGAGTCTTTTTGGACCCACTACAAGATTTGGAAAAAGGAAAGAGACTCCTTCAGTGACACTAGTCAAGAGAGGAAAGAAGGAAAATCCAATGATAGGGTAGGGCTAGATGGAACACTCATTGTCCCATGCTCTAGGTCTCACCTTGGCAAAACCCTTGGTGTCACTCTCCACCTTCTTAACCTATAGGCCCTAATGCTTGTTAGGCATCCCTGGTTCTCCTGGCCAACCCTACTATCATCTCCATTTCCCTAACCAAGCCAATTTTGGTACTCTCTTTGTCATTCTCTCCTTAGCCCTTAATCTTCCTAAAGGCTAGCTAAACCTCCAACCTTCACTAATTCATTGCAGGGGTGTGTGATGTCTTCCATTACTTCAAGACCATCCCTCTAGGGTTCTTGATCAACCACCAATCACCATTTCTCCATCGCTCTCACCAAACCCTATTCTAGGGTTTAAAAGGCTACTAGCCTTGAGCCCCAATTAGGCCTCCTAACCCGAGAAAAATGGCTTAATCTCCAATCTTTCTAAAGATCATTCCAAACTTACTTTGGGGATCCTGGTTCATTTTCTTACCTCTCCAATATTTTTGAGGTTATAGGCCTTCACTGTCCGTACACAGGCGTAACCCTCATTTTGTAAGAATTAGGGCTTTTTAGGCCATTTTCTGACCACACAGTGAACTGTCAACTTATTTCAATCATCAAACGGACTGATGAAACCTCTTCCTTTATGCCAAGCCTTTGTAAGGCTTCCTGCATCCACCACACACCTAGGTTTTCCAGGGAATTGACACCCCTACAACTTTAGTGCTTTACACTCCTTGACTGTCCTAACCAGGCACTGACAAGCTCGCCTAGGAACAGTCTTTTGCCATAGTTTTCTGACTCCTAAGGACTCCTAAACCTATACTATTTATAGGAATGGAGCTTAACCTCAACCCCCATAGACTATACACTAGGTATAGTGGAAGATAGAGGTCTAAGTCTCCATGATTGACAGTTGCCGGACTGATCAGTAATGGAAAGAAACAAAACTAACTAAGAACAAAGTTAGAAAATGATGAAACAACTCAACTAATGACCACACAGAGCTTGAAAAGCAATTATTACATGTGCCACACACTGCTCAGTGCCTGGAACCCTCCATTAACACACTAAAAGAGCTAAAATCCAGAAAATTACAAGAGTTTCATTATTTTTCCATAAGAACTGCAAACTCCAAAATGATACAAAAATTTTCCAACCTCAATTATAGTTTGAGGTCCACCTTTTAAAGGTTCAAAAAGTGGTTACTTCTCCCTTGGTTGGACATAACCACCACATTAGGCCAAAATTGCACAAATGCAACATTTTGGGCTTTATTTCCAACTCCTAGTGAATCCTAGTGAAAACAAGTTGTGAAACTCATCCTTTCTACCATGAGCTACTGATCCACCTTCCTCCTAACATGTTCTAACACCTCTAACACAAAAATAAATGGTCAACATGACCTTAAAACATCAAAATCACAAAATTTCATCCTAGGCTCACAAATTTGACTAGTGCTACCTCATGCTTCCTAGGTGCTTCTGCACCATTCTCCCCCTCTCTGCCCAAAACACTAAGGAATGGAAGGAGAGATCAATGACAGGTCAATACCAAGCTTCTTGAACTGATCTTCTTGTACCCATGTGGCTTCTAATTCATGCTTGTTCTTCCACTTGATAAGGTGCTCCATGTATACCTTGTGCCTTGTAGACTTCTTCACTCTTGACTCCAAGACCCTCTCTGCTTGTAGCTTGTCTGGAGTAGGTAGGGGTATGTTGTTTACATCCTTGAAGATTTCCCTATTATTTTGATCCAAATCCTTGACTGATCCCTTGTACTTGATCAAATCAGCAACGTTGAACACTGGTGAAATCCCTAGATCTGCTGGTAACTCCACCTTGTATGCATTTTTCCCATACTTGGCTAAAACTTTGAATGGAACCACTCTCTTCATCTGTAACTTGGTTGATGTACCCTTCTGTAACCTTGATTTGTTGAGGTGGACCATGACATGGTCCCCTACTGCAAATTGCACATCCTTCCTTGACAAATCTGCCTTCTCCTGTAACTTTTGTGTAGCCTCAGTGACTGTCTTCTTCACCTGCTCCTGAATCTCTTTCATGGTCTGACTGAAGTCTTCTGCATGTCCACTTCTATGTTCCATAGCTCCAAGATCTCTGAGCTCACATATGCCTCTTGGGTGCATCCCATACACAATCTCAAAAGGACTCTTCCCTGTGGTCTGGTTCACACTATCATTGTAAGCATACTCAGCTTGTGAGATAACCATATCCCATGTTTGCCCATACTCCTTAGTTAGGTACCTTAGAAGATTACCTAGCACCCTGTTAATCACCTTTGTTTGACCATCGGTCTGAGGATGGTAAGCTGATCCAAAAGATAGGTTGGTACCTAATCTATTCCATAGAGTCTTCCAAAAATGACTCATGAACTTCACATCCCTGTTTGAAACAATGCTCAAAGGCAATCCATGGATCCTTACAACTTCCTTGAAGAAGATATGAGCTATGTAACTAGCATCATGAGTAGTTTTGCAGGGAATAAAATGAATCATTTTGCTAAATCTGTCCACTACTACATATACACTGTCAAAACCAGTCTTGGTCTTAGGAAGGCCTACCACAAAATCCATGCTCACACACTCCCATGGTCTGTTAGGAATGGGTAGGGGTTGATATAGACCAGCATTACTAGCTCCTCCCTTAGCTTTCATACACACAACACATTGTTCCACATACTTCCTAACATCTCTTGCCAACTTAGGCTAGTAATAGAATCTTTGCACTAGTTCTAAAGTCTTGTTGATGCCAAAATATCCACTAAGACTTCCATTATGCTTTTCCTGAATGAGATTTTCCCTCATTGACCCTCTTGGAACACATAACTAATTTCCTTTAAACAATAAACCACTTTGCAATGTATACTCTGAGTATTGGCTATGGAAATGGTTCTCAAAGTTAGAACATACCTTATAGACCTCTGAAAAGTCTTCATCTTCCCCATAGAGATCCTTGAAACTCTCTATCCCAATGCTCTTGAGTTGTATCTCCTGCACTGTCAACAATCTTCTACTTAGTGCATCTGCCACCTTGTTTAGCTGTCCTTTCTTGTGCTTGATGGTAAAAGTAAAGGCTTTGATGTATTCCATCCATTTCAAATGCCTATTACTCAACTTCTCTTGAGTGTTGATATAGCTAAGTGCCTGATTGTCAATAAAGACTACAAACTCCTTGGGTAGAAGGTAATGCCTCCACTTCCTAAGTGACTGAACCAAAGCATATAGTTCTAAGTCATAGGTTGAATACTTCTTCTTTGCTTGATTGAGCTTCTCACTAAAGAAGGCTATAGGCCTGCCCTCTTGACTTAACACTCCTCCTACTGCCACTCCACTTGCATCACATTCAACAGTGAACAATTTGTCAAAACTAGGTAATAAGAGAATAGGTTGAGTTTCCACCTCTTGTTTCAGTTTCTCAAACCCTTTCTTAGCTTCTTGAGTCCACACAAACTTAGTTTTTAAACCACCCTTGATTGTATCTAGGACTGGTGCACATATACCACTAAAGTTCCTTATGAATTTTCTATAAAATTGAGCCAAACCATGGAAACTTCTTACCTCAGTCCCTGTGGTTGGTGTAGGCTAGTTTAGTATAGCTTCCACCTTGCTTGGATCCATCTTCAATGATCCTTTGGACACTACAAAACTCAAATACACAAGCTCTTGCTTAAAGAACTCACACTTCTCTAGATTGATTGCTAACTTCTCTTCTTGCAATCTTCTAAGAACCATCTCCACATGTTTTAAATGCTCTTCTACTGTCTTGCTGAATATGAGGATGTCATCAAGATACACTACCACAAATATCCTTGTAAAGTCTTTAAGTACTTCATTCATGAGCCTCATGAATGTGCTAGGGGCATTAGAGAGGCCAAATGGCATCACTCTCCACTCATATAACCCATCATTTGTCTTAAATGCTATCTTCCACTCATCATCATCCTTAATTTGATCTAATGGTATCCACTCTTGAGATCCAACTTGGTGAAATACTGAGCTCCTCCTAGACAATCCATCAAGTCTTGAATCCTAGGAATAGGAAACCTATACCTGATTGTGATTCTATTTATTGCTCTAGAATCAGTGTATAATCTCCACTTACCACCTTTCTTTGTTGCTAAGACCACTGGTATTGCACATGGGCTGATGCTCTTTTGAATCAATCCTTGATCCAACAACTCCTGCACTTGCCTAGCTACCTCTAGATTCTGATCCGATGTAAGCTTATAAGCTGCTTTGTTAGGCAATGAGGCTCCAGGTATGAAGTCAATTTGATGACTTATGGCTCTCTTAGGTGGTAGAGTTGCAGGTGCACCATCACTTACAATGTCCTTGAACTGATCCAACAATTTTAGGACTGCTCCGGGTATGACTGTCTTTTCAGCCTTGTCTTCTTCTTTAGGTTGTAACATAACCACATATCCTTCTCCCCCTTGATGTAGGTTGTTAAGGAACTCCTTCCCACTACTCAACATGATGCTTGGTGTCTTTGACTGTCCCTCTTCTTCTTCTGACAATGACTGCAACTTGAAAGTCTTCCCATCCTTCTTGAATGATATGGTGTTCTCTTTCCCATCATATATGGCACCTCTGTCATATTCCCATGGTCTACCCAATAGTAGATGGCATGCATCCATGGGTAACACATCACAAACCAACTTTTCTTTATACCCTCCAATGGAAAACTCCACCGTTACTTGCTCATTCACTAAAACACTTTGCCCTTTGTTTAGCCATGTGACCTTATAGGGGTTAGTGTGGGGTACCTTCTCCAATTTTAGTTTCATTACTGCCTCCTCTGAGATAATATTGTCTGTTGAACCTGAATCTACTATTACCTTGCATACTTTACCAAGTATCTTACCTTACTCTAAATAGAGCTTTTCTCTGTTTTGGTTCTTCCTTGACTGGCTGTCTGATCAAAACTCTACTGAACATCAGATTCTCCCTCACTTTTGATTCAATGTGACTGACCTCTGGTGTTTTAACACTCATACTGTCCTCTTGTGCATATGCCACTCTTTTCTCATTGCTTGATGAAGATGCTTTCTCCGGGCACCTATAAGCTGGATGTCCAACTTGTCCACAATGGTAACACTTCATATTTGCAAAGTAAGAATTACTCCTGTCTGCTCCTCTTCCTCTATTTGAACCTCCTTGAGGTCCTCTACCTCTGTTATATCCTCCTCTAGAAGATGTTTCTTTGGTCATTGTCTCTACCTTGGTAGCCACCTCGCTGTCCTCTTTGATCTCTTTGATCTCTGCCTTTGCCTCTGCCCTTAGAAGCCTGGCCTTGCTTCCTCTTGTTTCTCTCCTCAATCTTGATAGCTAATTGGTAACATTGATGTACTATCTTAGGACTTAAAAGAGTCATCTCCTCTTGAATGTTCCACTTCAAACCGTTAAGGTATCTAGCCACCTTGAGACTTTCATCCGCTGTCACATTAGACCTCATGCAAAGTTTTTGAAACTCCTTAGTGTAAGTGTTTACATCTTGGTCTCTTTTCCTTAGGCTTTGTCTCTTCTTGTGTAACTCAATCTCATAATCATCTGGCATGTATGCTTCTTTTACTTTGGCAACCATTCCCTTCCAAGTAGAGATAGGCTGCTTGCCTTCCTTTTCTCTCTCTGTCTGAATGAACTTCCACCATGTCAAGGCTGATCCTCTCAATCTTGATTTATCCACCTTTACTTTTTGAGCTTTAGTGACCCCATCACATTCAAAATGGTTTTCCATTCCCTCTATCCAATCCATGACTAGATCAACTTCCATCTTCCCACTAAACAGTGGTATGCCTTCAAGTGCCTTTCCACTCAAAGCCTTCAATGCCTTCAAGAAAGGCTCCTCTTGTAGAATAGGGTCAAGTTCAGGGACCTTGTCTTCCTCTGCAACCTCTTCTTTCTTGGGTTCTCTTCCTTCCAACTGCACATTACTCAATGCTTGTTCAAGTTGTTCTATTCTTTCCCTCAATAGCCTATTGTCTTCCTCCTATCCTTCAACCATCTTGGATAGTTCTGCATTTGTCACCATGATGGAAGAATCACTAGACTCTACCTCAGACATACAAGATTCTATCCCAAATCTTTTACTTGCTCTAATACCAATCTGATAGGGTAGGGCTGGATGGAACACTCACTGTCCCATGCTCTAGGTCTCACCTTCGAAAAACCATTGGTGTCACTCTCCACCTTCTTAACCTATAGGCCCTAATGCTTGTTAGGCACCCCTGCTTCTCCTAGCCAACCCTACTATCATCTCCATTTCCCTAACCAAGCCAATTTTAGTACTCTCTTTGTCATTCTCTCCTTAGCCCTTAATCTTCCTAAAGGCTAGCTAAACCTCCAACCTTCACTAATTCGTTGCAGGGGTGTGTGATGTCTTCCATTGCTTCAAGACCATCCCTCTAGGGTTCTTGATCAACCACCAATCACCATTTCTCCATCGCTCTCACCAAACCCTATTCTAGGGTTTAAAAGGCTACTAGCCTTGAGCCCCAATTAGGCCTCCTAACCCAAGAAAAATGGCTTAATCTCCAATCTTTCTAAAGATCATTCCAAACTTCCTTTGGGGATCCTAGTTCATTTTCCTACCTCTCCAAGATTTTTGAGGTTATAGGCCTTCACTGTCCGTACACAGGCATAACCCTCATTTTGTAAGAATTAGGGCTTTTTAGGCCATTTTCTGACCACATAGTGAACTGTCAACTTATTTCAATCACCAAACAGACTGATGAAACCTCTTCCTTTATGCCAAGCCTTTGTAAGGCTTCCTACATCCACCAAACACCTAGGTTTTCCAGGGAATTGACACCCTTGCAAGGGAATTGACACCCTTGCAACTTTAGTGCTTTGCACTCCTTGACTGTCCTAACCAGGCACTGCCAAGCTCGCCTAGGAATAGTCTTTTGCCATAGTTTTCTGACTCCTAAGGACTCCTAGACCTATACTATTTATAGGTATGGAGATTAGCCTCAACCCCAACAGACTATACACCAGGTATAGTGGAAGACAGAGGTCTAAGTCTCCATGATTGACAGTTGCCGAACTGATCAGTAATGGAAAGAAACAAAACTAACTAAGAACAAAGTTAGAAAATGATGAAACAACTCAACTAATGACCACACAAAGCTTGAAAAGCAATTAGTACACATGCCACACACTGCTCAGTGCCTGGAACCCTTCATTAACACACTAAAAGAGCTAAAAACCAGAAAATTACAAGAGTTTCATTGTTTTTCCATAAGAACTGCAAACTCCAAAATGATACAAAACTTTTCCAACCTCAATTCCAGTTCGAGGTCCACCTTTTAAAGGTTCAAAAAGTGGTAAATTCTCCCTTGGTCGGACATAACCACCACATTAGGCCAAAATTGCACAAATGCAACATTTTGGGCTTTATTTCCAACTCCTAGTGAATCCTAGTGAAAACAAGTTGTGAAACTCATCCTTTCTACCATGAGCTACTGATCCACCTTCCTCCTAACATGTTCTAACACCTCTAACACAAAACTAAATGGTCAACATGACCTTAAAACATCAAAATCACAAAATTTTATCCTACGCTCACAAATTTGCCTAGTGCTACCTCATGCTTCCTAGGTGCTCTTGCACCAGGCAACAAGGGAAAGAACCTCAGTATCATTGAAGAGAAAGAAGAAGAAGAGGAAGACCCTACAACAAAATTGGTAAGAAAGAAGAAAGGGAGCATGTCCTTTGGTGAAGGTGCTTCACATGAAGCAAGTGTTGGTTCTAAAATATTTCATTATGTGTCATCCTCTGAAGAAGATGAAGAACAAGGTTTCGGTGTTCATCTGCACACCAAAC
Organism: Sequoia sempervirens; assembly: GCA_007258455.2. NCBI lineage: Eukaryota > Viridiplantae > Streptophyta > Pinopsida > Cupressales > Cupressaceae > Sequoia > Sequoia sempervirens. The sequence goes on from VDFB02168118.1 coordinate 55,767,019, forward strand.
CAGACTCAAAGAAGCAAAAGTGTCAGAAGAAGCATCTCCGAACTAGGAAGAACAAAAGGCCTCACCGGTAAGACTTGGTTCCCCTCTCATATAAGAGGCATTGGTTAATAACTTGATACACTTTGAAGATATGTTTTAGCCTACTACAGAAATTTATACTCAAGTAGGTAGAGAGGACAATAAAACATTGATTTTGGCTATTATTTAGTATATTATTACTTTGGAAGTTAGTTGGGACTATGTTAAGAACAATGTGCTTGAGAAACTATGGGAAGCCCTAATGAAAAGGAGATCAAAGACTATTGAGTTGGAAGAGAAGATAAGAAATGAGGCGTTTGAGAAAATTGGGTCATATTTGACCCCAAATGATTTGGAAACCTTGAAGAAGGTATGCTCAAAGATGTTTCAGATGAAGAAAATAATAAACACTTTGATGAATAAAGATAAAAAGAAGATAAAGAAAATAAAGAAAGAAACTATAGAAGCCATCAGGGGTATGATTGAGAAATATGACATGTTTGGTGCATTCCCATCTGGTTCTGCACCTAAATCAGGTGAAGAAGATTATGCAGAGGTTAAGGAAGACATTCCTTTGAGTACAGGTGATACAGGCATTCCTTTGAATACAAATGATGCAAATATCCCTTCAGATACAGGTGCTACAAATGATCCTCCAGAGATAGAGAAAAAAAATGAGGAAGAAGTTGAAGCAAAGAAGCTTGATGTTGTTCCTCCTAAGCATGTTGAAGGAGAAAAAGATAAAGATGAAGGTGAAAGGGATGAAGGAGAAAGAGACAAATATGAAAAAGAGGAAGAAAGAGTAGAGGAAGAAGAAAGGTAAAGGAAGAAGATAGAAATGGGGAATTTGCTTGGAAGAATGAAGAAGATCTAAGGCAGGTTGTGGATTCATATAGGTCCCCCAGAGAATCATCCTCTAGCGATGATATATTAAAAGGCTTGTTATCTAAGCAAATTAGATTCTAGCCAGTGATCCCTTTGAAACTTCTACAACTCCCCATGATTCAAGGCAGTGTGGATTTGGATAATATTTCTTCAGTTCATAAGTTGGTGTTAGGGGATGCATTGCATGCATCTGGAAGAAAAGAAATTTTGGAAACACATTAGAAGGGGACAAATCTTATGGATGATGCCCTCAAAGCTTTGTAGGAGGCCACCCTTGGTATATCAATAGATACATCTCTCACTCCAGTAGAGAATTTGAAACTTCTGTTGGAATCCTTTAAGGATAAATGCATCTAGACTTGGTGAGAAGACAAGGCAAGACATTGAGGAGAAATTAGCAGAGAAAAGGCTTTTGGCAATTCATGATAAGTGTGCTTTGGCACACGCCAATGTGAAAAAGAGCCTAGAAGTTGCGCAGGCTTGTGAGTCCAAAGAAAATACTATATTTGCGTACTGCATAAAGTGGCCGGATGCCACACAGAGTATCAAGGATCTCATGGACTCCATTGAGTCCCAGTTGACAACTATTTCCAGCACATACAATGCATCTAAAGATAGAGACAAGTCAACCTATAATGCTATCACTACTCACATAGAAAAATTCTTTATTTTACAGAAGTAGAAGGAAGATATCATCAGAATATTTATACAATTAGGTGACCTTGTGAGAATGGAGTACTCTTTAGTGGCCAATGCTTTGGAAAATGCAAAAAATCTAGAGAAGATCAATTTGACTCTAGGTACTCCAAATGATGCAGAAGAAAGTCTAATGGAATTAGAATCTTTGAATAGAATGCTGATATCTACTAAGAAGAGTTGGGAGAATGGTAAGACAACATGGCAAGGTATTCCTAAGGAGCTTCAAGGCTCACCTTCCTTCAGGCAATGCTTTTTCAGTTTTTATATTTTGGACCTCCCTTTGTCCTTGATGTCAAAGGGGGAGAGAATGATGTGAAGAGAAAAGGGGAGAGTGTGTTGCACATAGGAGGAGGTTTGTATTTATATATTATTTTGGCACATGTTTCCATCAATGATAAAGGGTGAGATTGTTGGAAGAATGAAGAAGAACATCTCATTATACAACTTTTGTGTTGTCATTGATGTCACCATGTTATATGAGTTGCAACAACAAGTTTAAGTTCAAGTTTGATTCGGTATTCTGAATTGATATGTAGTTATTGTCCTCCAGTATTTTGGTCCACAGTCCTCTATTGATGATTATCATAACTTGTGGTTTTGGGAAATAGTTTTTGGATGTTCAAAGCTTGTAAGTTCAAAATCTCATGTGCATAGGTGCTTGTATGGTGAGTTGGCATCACTCTGTTGTTGCATTTTGTTATTTGGTCTACCTCTAGCCGACCTAATTAATAGTTGATGTTGTAATGGATTAATTTTGTGTTGTGGATGTATTTGTGACCTATCTTAGGTCCATGCCGACATGTTGTAGCATGCTACATGCTTGAATTATTTTTGGAAAGATTTTGTACAAGCTTGAAGCCGACAATTAATATTTTTGGTGAATAAGGAATGCATCTAATTAGGCTGACCTAATTGATGCTTGTGGATGAATCATATATATATATTGGATAGTTTTGAGATTTTTATTGTTGTGGTGTGTGAAGAGAGACAAGTATGCAAAAATGATGAAGTGTGTAAAGTCAGTATACTGAGCAACAAAGGAACTAAATCAACACTTGTTAGGGGTAACTTTATCAGTTCATTTTCTGGCTATGAGCCATTTCTACATTGTATCTTTGTAGGAATTGAGCCTCTCATTTTGGATAGTGAGTCCTGGCAGCGATCCATCCTTTGCAATATCTTATAACCAGTTATAATATATTGTGAGCTAATCCTCACCATGGTTTTTCCCATTTTGGGTTTTCCACATAAAAATCCTGGTGTTCATGTGTTTTGTGCTTTTATGTTCTACTAATTCTCTTCCTCATTTTTACTATTATATGAATTGGAGTATTTGGATGGTATTTTTTCAATAAGTTTAAGAAGATACTGATTCATCCCCCTCTCAGTATCTTGGGTATTCAACATATGTTTGGAGCCAACCTATGTAGTTTCACATGTTTCATTTTATAGGTCATCTTGGAGCCTACCTAATTGATGTTTTGAGTTATTGTGGAGTATATTTATAGAGGATAAAAATAATTTGTGAAGGTAATTGGAGAATGATGAATTGAGATTGTACAAAATGTTAAATATGAAGTGTGTGAAGTCAGTATGATGGATTAATTATGTGAAAAAGGGACCGCAAAATCATCATAAGTTGGATGCTTCTTTATAGCAGTTCATGTTCATATTTCTCATTATAATTTTCATGTATCCTTTTTTGAGATAGCGAGTCATAGTAGGTCCTTGTATCTTTCCCCAAGGTTGTGTGCCTTAGTTTGCAAGTCCTTAGGCAGTGAGCCTTAAACAAAATTGTAATTTTTGTAAGCAATTAGCTTCATATATTGTGAGTCAACTCTCATTGTGGTTTTTCCCTCATTGGGTTTTCCACATTAAAGTATTGGTTTCCTTGTGTTGTGCATGTTTTCATTTCTACTCTTCTTTCATTTAATGTGATGTGATGTTTAATCTACAAATGGGAATGGTTAAGTTTTAATATATTTTGATTCACCCCCCTCTCAACACTACAACATGTTCAATAGGTAACATAATCATAATATTCTCCTTTTTATTTCCTCCCCATTACTCTATCTCTCCCCCTTTGACATCAGTGGAAAAGGGACACTTAAGGTATTGATTTTTTTCACAATTTGATTCTTTCCTTTTTGTGATTCTCTCCCTTTCTCTAATATTACTCTTTCTCTAACTCTTTATCTTGACATCTATACTCTTTTTAACTCTTTCTTGGCTATAGCTTTCCATATTTCTATAATTATTCCTCCTTTTTATTAATGGTAAAGGGATATTCATTATACCTCTGTCTTCTATCTTCTATGGCATCATTACATCAATAGGAATTCAATCATAAGTATAACCATCATAACTTACTATTATCCATATTTCTTCTCTCATTATCTTAAGTCTTTTATGTAGGAGTGTTTTCCATTTTCTATAGCCTCTTGGTATTCTTCACATTTTCACCATTCTATACATGATTATTTGCATTAGATTTCCAATCGTGTACATTAAAACATTGTATTATTATAATCTTTATCTTCTATGAAGAGTTCATTACATCATTATTATTTTAGGTAGTCATCTCTTCCTTGAAGACAATCATAATTTTTAATGTGTCATATTCTTATGCCTTTGATACCTATATTATCACCATTCCCACTATACATTGCTGCCATGCATTATTCATTCTTTGAAGTATACTTTGTAGGAGTGATTATGATTTATGTTTTTAACCTCCATCATCCCAATAACATATTTAAATGATCTTTTTTTTATCCTTAACCATTCTCAAGTATCCCGTTCTTTTCTTCAATTATATCTTCTCTTTCTCTACTAATTCTTCCCTTTTGATCAATGACAACATAATGCTTGTATAGAATATGCCTTTATCTTGAATTGTATTCTTCATGGAGTTAAAGGATAATGCATTTGGTTAGCTCCACCTGAACACATGCATCTCTTTAAGGACTTAGTGATGCCTCTTGTGCATGAGGCACAAGAATATATTCTTCCTTCTTCTCATTATCGTGCTCTTGTTTTCTTCTCCATACCTTTGTAAATTATTCCTTTTTCTTATTCATGGCTTCTAATTTCTTGTTTTGCTTAAGATTACTTCTACATAATCATGCCATATGCCCATAATTATTGCACTTGTAGCATGTAACATTGTAATCTACCAATTACCAAAGGAATTGTAGCTTTGTTTTGAAAACTCATACCCATCTTTGCTCCATTCATCATTTCTCGCTTGTGTTTTACAATTTATTGCCTCATGACCAAAATGGTTTCATTTATAACATATGATGTTTTTCTTCCTATTTGGAAACCCATAAGATCTTCTATTCTTGATCTAACCAATTTTTCTTGCATGTCTCCAATAATCTATTGCTTTGTGACTATAGTTATTACATGAATAACAATAACCATAAAATGAGTATTGAGACTTCTTCATTTGTGCTTGCCTTGGAGGAAATGATCTTGTGAATTTATCCTTGGTGTCTCTACATGGATTATGTGGGACAATGTTTTCTTGCCTCTTCTTGTTCTCATTATTGATTGATCCTTATAGAACATTTTTATAACCTTTTGGTTTTTCCTCATTTCCTTTATTTTGTTTATTTGAAGGTTGATCTTCTTTTGCTTCATGATAAAAATTTTTCTTCATGTATGATGACTTTTTCCCATCTATAATATCCTCCACAATTTTGACACTCTTATCAACTTTGTGGTTCGCGTCTCGCTTGGTAGTTGTTTTCTCTAATTTTGTTCTTAAGTAACCATGTTCGGACTTGTATTTCTCACAATATTCTTCTTTAATCTTCAATTGATTTCTTACTTCTTCCTCTTTTCTTTTGTCTTCACATTTGACCTATGCAAATTCAAAAACACAATAATCAATTTTATCACAACTAAATTTTTTATACTTACCTTTGTCTATGTTGGATTCTTTTTTGATCTTTCTATCAACATGGGCTTCCTTTGCATCTAATTCATTTCTCAAGCTATCACTTGATTTATGATTTGAATTCTTCATCATTTTTGATGCCTTACACACTCCTTCCTTTTTAGATGAATTCTCCTTTTCTAACTCTATATCTACCTTTTCATCATAATTTTTCTTCTTCTAAATCCATTTCAACATTTTCTTTCCATTTTAGCTTTTCTTTTCTTTTACTCAAAAGGTTATTTTCCTTTTCAAATGTATCATCACTATTTGGTTCTATTGCCATGTGTATTCCAAGTGCCACCTCATCATTTTCATTTGGTTTTGTTTGTGCATGTTTATCAACATTCTGTTTAGTATTTCCTTTTACCTTATTTCCTTTTCTTTTTCCCATATGTGCTCATATGATCTACCTTCTAACGGTTAGGCTATTCGTGAAGGAACTTGCTATGATATCAATTATTGAGCAAATAGTTATATTGAAAGGAGGTGAATCAGTATCAAGCAATCCTTTTATTTTCAAAACTTAACCAATAAATATTAAAACCATTCAAGTAATATAGAGAAATTAGGAACATAATAATAACACATGATTTATGTGGAAACCCTTTCAGGAGAAAACCATGGCACAATATTGCTTATATATTATAGTTTTAATCTTATTCTTCTTGTAGGATTCAACTAACTATCAAAGCCTCAATATTCTATATCAAGTGAGCTCCAACTCAACAAGAGGCTCCAACCTCTACTTGATAGGCTCCAATCTATTGGAGGTTCCAACCTCCACACAACAACTATTCTTCAATCCAACAAGAGGCTCCAAACTCAATTTGATATGCTCCAACCTATTGGAGGCTTCAACCCCCACAAATATGATTACAAATCACATAATATTATTCTTCATTAAATCTAATTTTATGCCACACAATATTATAATTTTGATTCGGTATGATGAAAATATTTGAACCTTTTCAAATCAAATTCACACACACAATATCCTTCACAAATCTAATCTCAATTCACACACTATCCTTATTTTATGTATATGATCCAAGACATGCATAATTCTCTTTCATAAATCTAATCCAAGATAAATTCACCCTCAAGATGAGATTAAATTAACCTCATAAATTTTCTCACATATATGATATATATCTGATGTAAATTCTTCTTTATTTTGTCCTTTATACAACTGAAAATATGCTTCCAAGGGCGGCAATTCCCATATAGGGTCATTATGCTTTAATTGTTTTTAATTTATTTAATTTTACTTTCTCATTCCCAAAAGAGGAAAATAAAGGGAGTTGACCTATTTATTATTCTCAACAAGGTGGCACTCATAGCATGAGTCAGCCATATCAATACTTTATTTTATTTCTTCAAGAACTCAAAATAAATACCAAATGTTTCTTGTATCATATTCATGGGTTGACCTACATAAGGAATAAACAGTTTTTGATTTAATCTTAATGATAATTGCTACCTTTGCTTCATTTAATTTTTGTGTAACCTCATTGCTACATTTCACTCTATTAACTTGGGAGATTAATCTTTAATTTCACTCTCTTTGTTTATATGTATTTCATGCCTCTTTTATTTATCCTCAAATAAAATCATTACCTTTGTAAACATAAGTGTTTTAGTAACTTGAATGGCCACTTACTTTGAAAGCCCTCAAACTGTACTATCACATGTGGCCAACATGTGAAGATTGTCTCCATGAATTCATCAATAACTAGCATAAACTCTTTCTCCATCAAACCTATAGATTCCCTTAATATAAATGATCTTTAAGGATCTGCTCATTATTTGTACCATAATTGACTATCATAGGGAAGTGACATAAAATGGTGGTATTAAGTGACCTTTGTCATCAATGACAATCTTGTCTTCTCACTTGGACATTAATGATAAAATTATCTTTTTTCACCTTTGACATCAATGAAAATATTTCCAATAGGATGGAATAATTTTTTTCCCACTAGAGAGTTCTCCATTGAAGAAATAATCCTATTCATAGTGGAGTTCGACAGAGAAATTTTCATTCCAAATTCAAGTTTCGATAGTACAGGCTGACTGGTTTTTGACTCAGTGGGAAGAAAGGAATATTTTTTATTTTTTTTTAGACTACAGGAATCGGGTAGCACGACCCCATATAAACTGCAGTGCGCCTGGTAAAATTTTTAACGTGACCGGCGGCGCTGGCACGACATGCCCTCCGGTACCACGGGGGTGGGGGAGACTAGACCTCGTGACCAACCTCCTGCAACAGGAAAGATTTAACCAACTGAGCTAGGGCCCCAACCCTGGGAAGAAAGGAATATTGAGGTGAGTTGATAAGAACATTTTTCCAGCCCTTGGGCCCCAGGATGATAGGAATCATGAGATCCCCACCAAGTCCCCTTGAGGAAGGAGGTTCCCTCGAGGAAAGTGGGAAGCATGTGCTAGAAGCGTGACAGATTCCAAATGGGATAGGGAAGGGGTACCATGAAGTGCTCCCAAGGAATCAACCACCATCCACACAGGGAATTCAAAAGATGTAGAGCGGGATCAAAATTTAGAGGTGAGTTGATAAACTAAAACCTAAGTACTTGCTAAAATATCACAAATATTTTAACAACTTCCTTTTGCAAACTAATTTCTTTTTTCTTGTGTAATTTCTATATATTCAACCTCTATATTAGATAAAGAAAAAATTGGTTACATCTTGCTTCTCCAAATAACTAAGCTATTTCTAATTTATAAACAATAACTAATTATTGATAATCTAAAAATCAACTACCCAACTAACATCACAATACCCCATCACTTGTACAAGTTATATATTATTATTTTTTTGTTAAAAATAAATTACATGAAAGGTTATCCCTTTCAAATACCTAAATATTCTCTTGACATAAATCCATTATTGTAATGTTAGATATGATGAGTAACAATTCATATCTTCTATCACATATGTAATGTTAGGTCTCATGTAGATCATTACATAGGTAAAGATTCCTAGTACACTTTGATATATGATGCTTTTAATCATTCTTTCTTCTTTAGTATTTTGTGGATGCATATCAACTATAAGTTTAGCACTACTCTTGATAAGTGTGCTTGCTAGTTTTCTCATATACATAGGATGCTTTTTTAAAACATTATTAATATAGATATAATAATTGAAATGAGTAAAATATATTTCATTGCAACTGAGTACCTAATTAATAGTGTATCTCTCCATGATCTATCATTTAAAAATTAAAAGATCACATTGCCTTTGTATTAGTTAATAACCTAAAATCATCACTTGCAATGAGTGTTTCATCTAAAATATAATATAATTATGGTCTTTAATTAATTTATTCTCAACATATAAACATTTGAATAAAAATTACTTTTTACAAAATAAATAAAATTAACATACCTATCAATTCATTGAAACCAAGCTATTAGTGATCAGTTCAATTTGTATAAGGTATCACAACTTAAACACCAACTCTTCATTCCATGTAAAAATATCCTTTTGGCTGATCTTTATAGAAATATTCTTCAAGTTTTTTCATTAAGGAATACATTTTTGATATCCATTTAATGGATTTCTAAGTCCTCAATCATACTAATATCAAGAAAAAATTGAATATATGTGATTTTAACCACAAGGAAAAATCTATCATGATAATTAATGACCACTACTTATGAATAGCCTATAGCTAACAATTGAAGATTATAGTAATCGACCATTTAACTTTCTTTAAGTTTTTCTTGAACAACCATTTGCACCCAATAGTTTTCTCCCTAGTGGAAGCGTGGTTAAACTAAAAGTATTATTTTCCAACAATAACTTGTATTCAATATTCAACGCCTCTTTCCACTTAACTACTTTAGGAATATTTAGTGCTCTAGATAATAGATATTAGGTTTAACTATAAAGGATTCTAAAGAAAATTTTAACTAATTAGATTCCCTTACTGTAAGCGAAGGTTTTTTATTTCTTATACATCTTTGAAATTATTGTGGAGATTCTATAATTTATTCTCTACATGCACCATCAACTCTGTGTTCTTCACAAGTTTGTATGTTACATTACTCATCACTACCTTGATTAATCCCTTGGTGTATTGGGTGCACTAAATTATAATTTAAATTAATTTTATGAAGCTCATTTTCTCTCACTTTGTTTGGTACACCCATGCTTTCAATAAATATGATATCTCTATTGACTGTTAGTTAACATTCAATAGGATTATTCACCTTGTTGCTTTTAAAATTTGACACATATTCATGAAAGATGCACTTCAAACTTTTAAAATCTAGTTTCTTCCTTTTCTCATTAGGTGTGTGCACATATGTTACACACCTAAATACATAAATGTGGATCACCACTTCTTTGACCAAAACCAAGTTTTTTTTTGAGTTTTTCCAATCACTACCTTGGAAAAGTATGTCTAAGGTATTATGTAGTAGCAACTACATCAAAGCATAACTAAATATCTTATAAATAAACATTCTAGCATGATTCAAAATGCTATTTAATTGTTTTAATAGTGTTTAATTTTTGCAAGTATATTTTGAGTAATCATCAATGTAGGTAGAAACATGCTTTTCTTCTCTAATTGACATGATTTACATTGAACCACATATGTTGATAAGTTTCCCCTTCCTTTGAAAAATATATCCTTTGTGCTCATCCAAAATGCATGATTTATATGGCTTTAGGGATAATCCCTTATCTATATCTAAACACAACATGAATTTTTGGTTATCCATGAATTTAATATTATAGATTTTGATATGCCTAAATCTTTAATTATGTAGATTTTCTTTACAAATTTTGTGTGGTATGCTTGCAATAGTAGCATTCTCTTCCACGCCTAACAATCATACTTTGTATAGGTTATCATATCATACTTTCTTTACTATGATAGCCCCATAATTATTCTTTAACATGTATATGCTTTAGTTAAAAAACAATTTCATTCACTCATATAATTTTATCAAATTTTTGGTTAACATTGGAATGTGTAAAAATTTATGGATTTATTTGCATACACTATTCAAGAGATCTACCAAAATAGATTATTCACCATAGATATTGTGACTTGATTTGTCACCCAAATAAACATTCTTCTCATTAAAGACTATTATATATGATACAAATAAATTTATAAATGGTGTCATATATCACAAGGCTCTTGAATCAATATAATATATGTTTTGATCACTTATAGTGGTGACCAATGATATTAGAAATATCTTAGATTCTTCAACTTCTTTGTTTGTTACATTTTCTTGTTGGTATTTAAGGTTTGATCCTACGAGGTCTATTTATTTATTTCAATAATCCTTTGCATAGTAACACATATTTTTGCATTAGGAAATTTGAATGTCTCCTTCTTCAAATAAATTTCACTATTAATGATATCTAGATTCTTTTTCTTTAAGTTTCTTTTCTTTCTAGTATATAGGATTGTGGGATTTCTTGACTGCATTCCATGTATTTTCTTCTTAACTCCCACAAAAATAACCCAATTACTATTTAGAGTTTGATACTAGCTTACATTCATAGAGATACCAACAAGAATGCATTTTAAATGATTGTGGAAGAATTTGCATAAGAGTCATGGTTTTATCCTATGTTGAGATTGGAGAACCAAATATGATCAACTAATTCATCATAAATTTGAATTTTTTGATGTGTGATGACACTTATTCTTAATTAACCATTCACAATGCAATAATTTCCTCCATAGGTACACCATTTATTACATCTTTCATCTTGAATTTTGTGTAATTTATCTCAAGCCTCTTTCTATTTTTTGAATTTTTGTCACATGTAATAACTATGTATCATTCAATTACCCTTGAAGAAGGCTAATGTGGATAGGGAAGGGGTTTTTTGGTTTTCTCCTCCTCCTAGTTGGCATAAAATCAACTTCCATGGTTCGGCTAAAGGCAATCCGGGTCTTGCTAGTTGTGGGGGAGTGTTAAGAGTTCACAATGGTAGGTTAGTTTCAGCGGTGGTGCTCCCTTTGGGAATCTAGAAAAACCACTTTGCTGAAGCTACTGCAACCTATCATAGCATTAAGATAGCTAGAGACAAGGGGATCTCAAAGCTCTGGATTAAAGGGGATTCCATAAATATTGTTAATTGCCTAAGGAAAGGGTCCCCCCCTCTTGGACTATTCAAAATCTCATATTGGACGCCCTTGCTTTAGTTTGGGAATTTGATGAAATTTATATTTCTCATGCTTATAGAGAGGCGAATTTTGTGGCTGATTAGATTGTGAATTTTGGGGTGATGTCTGCAAGGTTTTGGGAAGCGAATGACATCCTTCCTATTGAATTAAGCACTCTAATCCATAATGACATATTTTAGCACGTTGGCATTGGCCACCTCCTTGGCTTTTGGAATGCGTGGGCATTACAGAGTTTTCTGGTTGATTAGACTCTTTGTACAGATGATGCTTATGGGAATTTATGGGCATTCAAATCCAAGTTGCATGAACCTCTTGTTCATAATTTCTCTTGGTACTGTTCTTGGCAGATGCACATGCTTTCTGGGTGTTCATCTCCCTCTCACCTCATTTTTTTTCTTTGTATGTGGTTCCTCTCTGCAAATGCAAAGCTCTCGATGATGGGTGGGGATAAGTGCAGAAAAAACATCTTTCTTGTGAAGACCTCAAGGCTAATGCCAACATTTGGGCTATTCTGCAGAGGGGTGGCGTGACCTCTTTCATGGAAAGACTGCATGGATTTAAGGCCAACATTTCCAAAGATTTCGTTGATGCTTGGCATGGCCGTGTGCTCAACATGTTTGGAAGGGATACCACATTCAATGAAGATTTCATTGTGGAAGTGACGGGTATGTCATCAAAAGGTAGGGAATTCTACAGGGACAAGAATCTCTCGCAGTAGGCCAAGAAAATTTTTCTCCGGGATAGAGAATGGGCTAATGGTTAGATTGGACTATGGTGGGTATGATAGGACCAAGATTAAACCTATCTAGCAAGATGTGGCGGTGGCGTTGATGCGGTACTTTACCCTCGATGGTAGATACACGATGTTGTATGGTCACCATTTCATTTTGCTGAATCACTTCCAACATGGTAAGCTTGTTTCCTTCCCGTTTTACCTTTTTATGTCTTTGGAGGAAGGAATCTCGAGTTTTAGGAAGAACCCTAGGAACCCTTTTCTGCATGAGGGTTTGATGTTGCTCATTGTAGATTTTATTAAAGCTAATTGCATTGTTGAAGCTCCCCAGTCGCTTGTTTTGGAAAAGAAGAGGAAAGGGAGTGGGAAATGTTGGGTTGAGGAGATTCCAGAGAGTGAGGGAACAAAAATTGAAGAGGAATCAGAGGGTCGGTCTAATGGATACAACACGAAACTTGATTATATGCCCTTGTCTGGAGGGAAGGAACCCTCAACTTCCAAGGCCAAACCTTCCCTCTTGCATGTTAAATGCAAAATCAAGGAGGCTTTTGTGGAGGGTGCAAAGGAGGGGATTTGTAGTGGTAAGAAGGCCAATGGTCATTCTAAGGATGTGGGGGATAAATTTCAAGAGGTGGCAGAGGATTCCCAAGGTGTTGGGATGGTGAATTCAGGGAACTCGAACCTAACTTGTGATGGTGTCAGTGGGTCCCTTCCTGATGGTAAGGTGAATTCTATTGTTAATGTGGATGAGTCTGCTTAGGTGTCAGTGTCCAAGGATAGGGGCAAGGCCAAGTTTATCCCCGATGTGTCTCAAGATGAGGATCCTCTTGCTGGCTCGCAGCAGGGCACATGTTTGTTTTGGGGGGCTATAGGTTTTTTGTAAGCGTCTAGTATGGTGAAAGAAGGGGTGGATATTTCTTTTAATTTGCTAATGTGGCTGGTTCAAGAGGTGCAGGACATCCACAATAAGCATGACACTATTGTCTGTTGCAACATTTCCACTTTGTGTAGTCTTAAGGAGAAGGATTCCATCTTTGGGTTGGCCAAGTCATTAAATTCCAGTGTTGGCTGTGTGGTGGACGAGTTGGATAATCTAAAGAAAGACTATGGGATGAGGCTGGCATTGCTGGAAAAGCATAATAGGTAGCTCCATAAGGACATGAACACGAATATTAATATTAGCAGGAAAAAATTGGAGGCTTCGGAAGAAGGTATGGTCTTCCTCAACCAGAAGGAAAAAGAATGGATAGGCAGAGGATTGTTTGATGAGCATGTGAGCAAGGATAAGGGGGAGAGTGTTAACATGGAAATGCAGACCACAGATCTGGGAGCTAGACCGAGTGTGCATACTCAAAGTAAAACTAAGAAGTACAAAACTGTCCCTAGCTAGGATGTGGAGGATATTATGGAGATGCACGATAGGCTGGCGTCTAAGGATATGGAAGTGGCAAGGATGCTCAAAGAACTTCTCTAATGGTCATTTTTTGCTCTGCTATTTTTTGTTGTTTGCTATTTGTTTTCACTGATGGTCTGTTGATGTTCTAGTAATCAACTTGTTTTTGGTTTGTTGAGTGGGTAGTCCATTGTTACATCTTTTCTGCCATTGTTCTTTTTTGTATAGGGTTTCAGAGACCCTTCAAAACTTGTTTATCATTAATAAAAAACTATGTATCATTCAATTTGAGCAAGATCCTAGCTTATGCTTTGTCATCTCTCTACTCCCACTTGGATTTTTCATCTTCATTATTGTGTTTCAATTCATACCCATTAATTATCTACCACATATCTACTCCCTATATTAGCATGTTCATCTTCACCTTTGAATGTGGAAAATTTCTTCATAAAATTTGTGCACAATATTGACATGTTCATCTATTTGGCTAGTGATTTAAAAAGTATAAATCTTTCACTTAAATAAGAATCTATTAGATTTATAGATGTTTCAAATACATGGCATGGTTCTCATTCTCTCTTTAGTATAAAATTATCTCTATTACCGTATTGAAAATTTGACCACAAATAATAGTGATAAGTAATGTAGACATGAAAGAGAACAAAATAAATATATGATTTTATTTTTTATAAAGAATTTTTTGAATATAAAGTAAAGATATACATAAATAGACCCCTCTAATCAAAACATTGATTAGAGATTTATTAATTGGAATAGGACTAAGCAAGCAACTACTAACTTAGCACCTATTAATATAATCTTTATCTAATCTAGATTAATATTGAGGTGCTTCAACTTTCATTTGAATAGTTTTTCCTAAGAAATTCTAAAAGATGTCTAGTATATATAGAAGGCCTTTCCATATGAACTAAATGTCCTGCATTTTCAATTCCCACCAACTCTGTGTTCTCACCCAATTTCCTATACATACAAATAAAGTAATATCAAATCATTTAAATATCTGAAGATTAAATAATAAAAAAACAATTAACAAAATTAATAGTGAAAAAAATAATTTATTTATAAATTAATGCTAAAAAAATAAAATAAATATTTCATATGTTATGAAAAATATTACCCTCTCATTTGTATAGCAACTTCAAGATTGAAAATCTCATCATTATTGCCCCACAATAATAGAATTTTCTGCACACATAACCAAAAATAACCACAATCTTAAAATTTAGTGCCTTGGTATTTTACTAATCATATTATAAAAGGAACAAGTGATCATATGCATTTAGATGTTTACTATCTCAAATGTTTATAGACTATAATCAATAAAAATATTATATATTAACTTCAAATATTTGATTGAGGTTCTAATCTTCTAAATTATAAACATTTTTCAATCGCAGGTTATATGATGTAGCAATTGCAAGAAAAATAAATCTCATCACATCTTTTATATATATTTAGACACTTCTAAAGATTTCTTCTTAGTTTGACATTTACTAGGTGATTCTTGTTTTCATTCTTCAAGCCCCTTTTATATTAATTCCCATTCTCTTATAATTAATACATCATAAAATAAATAAAATATAAATATTTTATATGCCTCACTAGTATTTCTAAATTGTCAATGATCCCTCATTTTTTGTTAAAACAAAAGACATGCTTCTCCAATAATTATGCTAAAAAGGAATGGAAACCCATTCTTAAATTTATCTACCAATCTATATAATAATTAATTTCTTAATGAAATATAGGAAAAATGAGTGAATATACATAAATTGTGATAGTTTTAACTACCTGATTAAGGGATGGAACTTGGGCCTCCTTGTTACTTTCAATTAGAGCAACTAATAACTCCGCTCTCTCCTCCCTATTATTAAACATGACCTGCATTCAATTTTATATTAATTTGACCACTTACATAAAGTATGTATAGAAAGCTAAGTATATTGTAAATGAGTAAAATACAATCTCATAATCTCTAGTACATAATTTAAGAATCTAATTAGTAGGGTACAAAGGAAAATAACATTTCTTAGATGAAATGTATTATCTAGGCTACTTGATTAAAATTAGTAAATAAATACATAAATTAATTTAAATTATAGTTGTGGGAATATATCAATAGATTAAAACATTAAATATTAATATAAGAAAAAAAATGCAATGGATAAGATGTACTTGACTCTAAGATTGATGAAGGAGAACAACTTTGATAAGGCACTAGAGGCTAGATGTTTGAGGACTAGAAATGATGAATCTCTATATGTACCTTGCATCGAGATCAGAAAAGTGTACTAACTCTATGGAGGATCAAACTCATGGGTTTGGGTCACTTTTGAGGACATAGATCTAAGATGGTATAGCAAACACTATTTCTTTTCTTTGGGAATTTAAGGCATTTAAAAAAATATCTTAAATAGGTGACTAGATTATTAGGGAACACATTCTTAGATCAACCCTATAAAGGACTAACTTTACAATCATGTTAATGATTAGAAAACATAAATACTGAAACATAAATATTTGCAATATCACATCTTCTAAGTTCATTGTGTCAAAATAGACCACTAAAGGTGTCATTGTGGTATCCAAATGCAAAATGTGAATATTGAAGTGTAAGGCTAAGTAAAGAAAACAAAATAACAAAATGTGGTAAGTAATGAGAAGGATAAAAAAGGATATAAAAGAAATAAAGCCATATCTCACATCAAGTTTTTTCTCTTTTATGTCATATGTAGTCTCAATATAGGGTCTGTCATGGTGAGAAATACTAATTCATGATGTGCATGAATTCCTTAAATATTTGTTTCACTTTGTCAATTGACGGAATGGTGGGACCATGACTATACTTAATTTTTATCTTCTATTTATCTATAATTTTATGAACTTTGTATTTAAATGTAACTTTTATATCCTTAGAATGTCCATGCATATGATGATAAGAAAAAAATATTCAGCTTTGTGGAGTTTAAAAAAAGATAAGATAATGACAACGTTTTAAAATTTTCTCTAATAGCATAGGTTTAGGAGGTGCAACACATTGTTACAATGGAACATATTGTATCATATCTATTTTAGGAAAGCATATTATAGGATGAAAGGTAAGTTTACTAGATATATAAGCCACACAACCAATAGGAGAACAAAGATCAAAAGATAAAACTTGAAATAGCATTGCTCAGTCCATACTATCCTTATGTGAACTAGGGTTATACAAATAGTTTAAGAAAACATGAGTTAAATTTGTGAATAGTGTGAACCAAACAAGATACATCAAGAAATCATAAATATTTACCACTCAAGTATAATATAACTAAATAATAAGATGTTCAAAACTAAATGTTCATAATTAGTGAGTAGAAATGATTTCATAGGCAAAGAGGTGCGTGCCCATAGAACCATCATAACCATCATGTGATAACTCTTCACTATGGTTCATAATGTTAGCATGCAGTGTAGGAAAAGACAATGAAGCATCAATAATTCCTACATGAGAGGCTAATGAAATATCATCAATATGTATGACATAATCATGAGAGGTATCTCAATGTGATTTAATATATCATGAATATCCATATAGTTAACATGAGATGTAGAAGAAGGAACAGTATAAAACACACCATCATACATACAAGAAGGAAATTTGTTCGAAGTACATGCATCTATAGATATGTGGTTGCCATTACATGTAGGAAAAGTTTCATCAAAAGATATAACACTATCATGTATAGTTGGTAAAGACATGTGGCCCTAGATTGAAAAAGTATTATTCATAGGAATAGAAGGTAAATGTATATCATAAATATCCTCCAAAATAGATGTATCATGAGTCAAGTCATGTGAAGGGAAAGTGTCCAAAGGTAACATATATCCTTAGAATCAAGCCTATGATGATCACTATCCATAAAAGAAGTTGAAAACATATGTGAATCATAGATACGTGTAGTAAGGGTGTCAAAAGTGAAGGAAAAATAATGATAAAATCCCTAAAGGGGGAAAAGCAAATATAATATGGTCTAGTACAATATTTTCATACAATGTGATCACATTTGTGTGAAAAGTTTCCTTAATGAGTCAAGGACAAATTTACCACATGCCAAAAAAAGGATAAACATGTGATAATTGATAATGAAAGAATGGATAGAGGCCAAAGATAGAGGACCACGAGAGTCCATGATGTCACATAGAGCTTGGTCTAAGTGTAAAGAAGGTAGGGTTGACAAGACTATGCCAATAAGTTTAAAGTTCCAACAAAAATAAGCAAATTAGATATAAATAAGGTATAATCTATTATAGATTACAATAATAGTTCCAAATTAGATATGAAATATGTCATAAAAGACATCCAAGGGTGGGTAGGCTAGGAAAAAATGGTAGCATGATAAAGCACAAACCCTAGTAGAGAAAAATATAACAATGATATGTCAAAGGATAGGAATAAAACCCTATCTAAGGATATTAAAAATAGTGATACAATCATAAATATTAGATCTAAAACCTTAAAATAGTGAAGGTATAAACCTTAAAGCTAAAACCCTAGGGTGGTGCAAGATCAAATGGGTTCACAAAAGTGTAAAAGAAAAATAAACTTTCCTAGACTAGACATGTTATCTACACTAATTATCTAGCATACGCAAATCAACACATAAACTAATCTAGATAAAAGAGCTACAAACATAAATATTTGGAAATTAAAACATTAAATGGTAATTTAAGAAAATTAAATGCATTGGATAAGGTGTACCTAGCTCTAGGCTTAGTGAAGGAGAATAATTGTAATATGGCAATGCAATCTAAATATCTTGGTACTAGAAATGGTGAATCTCTATCTATACCTTGCATTGGGATTAGAACGATCTCTAACTCTATGGAGAATTGAATCCATGGGTTTTGGGTTATTTTTACATATTCAAATCTAATCCTTGGTTGTGGATCTAATTTGGTATAGTGGGAAGTTTTTCTTCCTTGCTTACATAATTCATCGTTGTATACTTTTCTCTGAGGGCTAGTGGTATTTAAAACTAACTTTAGAGGTCTACTAGATCAATATGATACACGTTATCATAGGTAAATCCTTGGAAAATACCAAATTTATGGTCATGCCAATAATTAAAAACATCAAGCTCCAGACATGTAGATGTGCAAGATTAGTGTGGTGTAGGTTTGGATTCATTTAAGTGCATTGATGGAAGTGTTCCTAGAATACTCCTAAAATTTTAATGATATCTTTTTATGTTTTGTGATGACAAATGAATGACTTTAGAAACATGTATATAACAATTAGTTATGTAAATATGGTTTTATATAGCTCTAAGTATGAAAAGAATGGACAATAGTTGGCTTGAATTTGAATTTGAATTTTAGAAAATTGGGGGTCGAATCTATGAGTGTAGGATTGATCCCATGCCTATAAAAATAACCCAAGACATGCAAATGGTAATATAAGGGTAGCTAATGAATGTCTGGAGATGGATGTACAAATAGACATGATGAATACATAATTTGGATGAATATATTAGAATGTGTGTATATGGATAAAGTGGAAGATAATGTGTAGGAATATGTGTAAGAAGATGAGTAAGGGCATGAGGAAAGTAGTCCAACTTTGCACAAGAATGCACCATTTGTCAATATATAAAATTATCAAGACCTTTCTCAAAATAGGCACAAAACTAAATGGAAAATGACATCGATACATAAATTTTACCATTGCAAGTAGATATTATATTATTAAACAAACATTAGAGATTATGATATTTTTATAGGATTCAGTTGTGTAGTTTTTGAGTCAAACTCATTGATCCATATTATATGAGTAGCGGTCTGCATGAACCCATCACTCATGAACATGAATGGTCTTCTTAGCACTCATTTGCATCTAGGTGATACTCATAGGGGTAAATCATTGAAACTTCTTGGAATGCCACCTACCCTAGTACTACTCCAACTCAAGCATGCTTAACCAACCATTGAGTTTCCCACATGATCAAGCCGCTTAGCTTGCTACCCCATTTGCAAAACCTTCAATAAATGTTGTGCCTTATGGACCATTCACTATAAAACCCCTTTAGCTCATCTATTGACTAGTAGAAGGTCTTTTTCGTAGTGAATCAAATTATGAAATTTTTATCAAGATTCAACTACCTCCTACTTGTTAAAGACTGGTGTTTTTTCAAAAGTCTTATTTATATTAAATTGTTATTAAAATCTAGCTAATGTATATGAGATTTTTGAGTCCATTAGATTGAATGGGAGCTTTTGAAAAAATTGTGTGAATTTAATTTACATCATAAAAGTTACATTTTGGATCTAATCCATGATCTATTGTTACAAAGTGAAAATTATGGCAAGATTGTAGAAATAACCTCATATAAAGTACCACGAAATATAAACTAAATTCACAGTTTTTCCAAAAACTCCTATTCAAGAATCAATTATCAACCAAATGGTTGTAATTCAATTCATGAGGATGCTGGTATGTTTGTTCATTTCACCATCCACCAAACTTCAAATCCCCTAGAAATGAAATAAATCAGGGATGAGGTTAGGAGGCTGATGGTGACTTTAGGAGAAAAGATACCCCTCAATCCTTGATCTTTAGTGGAAAAGATATCAATTTAAACTCGGACTCTTGATACCAACTAAGAATGGTTACAAACCTCAAACCAACCCCACCCTCTCCCTTCCCCAAGGGAAAAAAAAAAATGGAAGGAAAAAGATGAAAGAAAGAAGAAGAGAAGAAACAGAAAGAAAAAGAAGCTATCTAATTTAAAATAAAAAATGGGAGAATAAAAATCACACCTTTAGCCATTCAGGAGAACCAGTGGAAAATTATTTTGAACCGGACTCTCCTCAAAGTCTAATATGTTTAAAAGTACCCCAACACCTCAGAAACTTTATTTGGACAGAAAATTAGCACATGGCAGGAAAGGGAGCATAAGGGGTGTAGGCTTCTGATTATTGGAACAATCATCTAAACAAGGAGATATACTATTAACAGATGATATATAGGAATATGGCTTAAGGAAGTTGAAATTCATCTCACCTCCTAAGAACTATGATATATTCAAATTCAATTATTTACCTCTAGAAAGTCTCTGAAGAGAAAATCTGGGAACCAGAGTTTCTTGTAACATGCCAGCCAAAACAATGCTTTAAGGCCTTTAACCGTGGTGGGAAGTAGAAGCTCTGATGAACTTGAAAATCCAAGCCTGTTCATTGTAGTCTGGCTAATTGAATGAGTCATGGAAATCACAGAGCCAGTAATCACCAGACAGGTAACAAGTTCTGGATACATTTCTGCCATTTTAAAAGCCACCATTCCTCCATAGCTAAAACCCACCATGGCACACTTCTCCACATTCAACTTTTTCAACATCTTCATCAAACACTCTGCCTGAAAGGTCTCAGATCTCTGCCGGCTCACAGTTGTAGACCTCCCAAAAAAGAGCATGTCAGGTACATAAACAGAGTACTCCTTGCTTAGTTTACCAACCTGAAACTGCCATTGTATTACTCCTTCTGCAGCGAAGCCATGTACCAAAACCAATGCAGGCTTTGTGCCACTTTTTATAGGAGCCCAACAGCTCATGGTGGTTCCTTCTTCAATTTCAACCAGCTTAGGTTCCACCCCTCCCCATTTTAATATCATTTCCAGCAGGGGCATCTGTAATTCCACCAAGTTTACTCCACAACAAGAC
This sequence comes from Sequoia sempervirens, assembly GCA_007258455.2. Taxonomy (NCBI): domain Eukaryota; kingdom Viridiplantae; phylum Streptophyta; class Pinopsida; order Cupressales; family Cupressaceae; genus Sequoia; species Sequoia sempervirens. The sequence goes on from VDFB02168118.1 coordinate 55,788,590, forward strand.
ATTGTTTATATGTACTCACAAATTTGTCTCTCTAAATATGGATGGATAGCTCACTTGAAATGTAGGACGAAATTTTTTGCACAGTAAGAGACCTTAAACAATGAACATGCTCCACAGAACTAATAATCTTTCCTTTCAATTCAAAAGCTACTGAAGCCACTGAATGTAGGCCACGAAGTCTGTCTTTCTATACAAATTTGTCCAAACTTGCCATGTCCTTGGAAGTCAACTAAGTTTCAAAAATATCTGTAATACACAAATTTAGCAGTTATAACCTAGTATTAAGAGAATCAAACAAATGAGCAATTTATTAATGAACTGAACACCAGTAAGAACAATCACCTAAACAAGCAAATAAACTGTCATAACACATGCTCTCAATCCAATCAATAATACACATACACAGTCACAAAAATCTTAAATCAAGGCCATCGAATAATGCTTGGGAGAAAAATAATTATGAACAAACACCATTTGAAAAATATTATCAGAGTACTAAAGTCTCAAATCAAGATAATCAATCAAAGCTTGGAGAATTTATTTTTAACTGACACTTACAAAATAATCATTAGATATATTCATATTGGTATGACAACTTAAGATAGAAATCAAGGAAATTAAACAAAGCATTGAGAATTTATGATAAATCTGAAACCCCAACAAAGCTCTAAACAAGTAAAATTAATATAGAGATCATGGCAATCAAATAAAACATGTAGAGAATTCAAAATAAAACTGAACAGCCAAACAACAAACCTCTAAACAAGTAGACACACTCTCATGGGTTTTAGAAGTCCCCTAATCGGGGACTAGCGTCCTCTGCAGTCCCTTGCCTTTTTTGGGACATTTCGAAGACGTTTCCTAAAATTTACAGAAGGGGAAAGGGGATGGATAGGGGACGTTTCCTGGCCGTTCCCCAGGAACAGGGGTACAGGGACTTGTCCCCGTGGAGCATAGTAAAAAAGTCATATCAATAACTACTGATAATAAATGCAACGAGATATCACATGAATACCTACTTATTGACCTGTCCATCTCTGTAATACAACATGCTCAAAACAATCAATGGCAAAAGCTGCTGCTATCATAATATAATAGGAACAGCAGGATACAACTTGTTCGATACAAAAGCATAAGACTTAGAATAAGACTTTTTTTTGAAAAAATACCCAAATGGGCCTTCAATTCACTCTTGTCAGATTTGTGGGTTCTAAGCATTGAAGCAAAAAATTGCAACCCATAAAAAAAAAATATAAACAGTTGTATACCTTCAATGCTTTCATACCAGCTGTCAGAAAATGATGTCAGGGAGCAGTAGTTAGTTAAATAGAATGAGTTCTTGTCAGCAATCTTCAGGCAGTCTAAATGGAGTTATGAAAATTGCATCAATAAATCAAGAGACATATACTGCAAAAGCAAAGGCTTCACATTCATGGACTCAATTTCTTTCTGTAATGGGGGATTTAAGACGCACATTTTGCTTATAACTTGTTATGCAGTTTATTACTTGGAGCCCAATTTACTCTTACGTAGTTTGGTAAGGCAGGCCATATTATTGGATATAAATGGATTTGTTAGGTACGTACAACTTTGAAGGGGTTATGGTGCTAGGTACAAATACATTGCAAGACATTCTAATTTGGCCAATAGGCCATTCTATGCGAACTTTTCGTCTGAACGAAATCAAACTTCTAGGATTCTTATTGTTTTAGATTTTGAAACATGTATTGAAACATGTTTACCTAATCTACAGGAGACCTTATAGCATTTATAACAAGTTAACAACGATTGATTTAGACAAATTTTGCTATAACCAATTACGTTTGCTCAATCCACAGAAGACGTGATAGCATTTGTAGCAAGTTTAACGATATGATTTAGACAAGTTTTGCTAAATCCAAAACAGTTAAAAATAGATCTTATAATCAATTACGTTTGCTCAAGTCTAAAACAGTTAAAAACAATAAAACGAGGTCTAAGGAATTTTGAAAAATTGGAGGCAGAGAGACTAAAAAGTAAAAACCAGTCGTTTACACTATGATGGGTTCGTTGAAACTATAATAGACCCATCAAAGCCCATGAATTAATAAATAATAGAATGCCCGTTATTCCATCTCTAATGGCTTAAGAGGCTCATAATTGGCCGAGCTTAAAAAGCTAATTAGTCATTTAAATTTTTTGTTAGGGTTTTATATCAAACTTATAGCTGTTCAATATGAGCATGAATCTTATGTTGAAATCTCTTCAGCTGAGAGTAAAGGATTGAGTGGTATCTATTTCACAAAAGTCTTTTCGGGCACGTTCATGGCCTGATCCCTTATTGTGTTGGGGTCTTTCACTCAAAAATACTTAATCCTTGGTGGACTAATTGAGAACTATTCAACTTCACCAATAGACCACAACTTATAGTTCATTTTAGACATTTGAAAAAAAATGTTTTTGATTGAATTAATGCTTTTGACTGGAGCTATGAACTGAAAGAAGGTTTTGAAAGGCCCCAGACCTTGTACAACAAGAACATACAACAACCTCATGAGATTAAAACATATTAACAAGAACCAACAACAACAAGAGACAAGTGCCAATAAAGAAATAAGTCTTAGAACTAGAGAGGCCCTTGAGAAACTAACAACAATGCCATAGCAAAAGGACAACCCTGACACGATCATGGAGGTTTAAAACCAAACCTTGCCAAAGAATTTTGAAGTGGATTCCAAGCCTGTCCCATAAGGGCTATCCTGCCTTTTTTCGAAGAGGAGCCAAGCTCAAGCAACTAGTACTTAGTCATAGCTTCAAGTTTTCTCTTGTATTTAAGTGAAGACCCCTTCACGTCCCCAACAAGACCCACCACAACAATGCATGAAAAATTGCTTTCATCCCTTATATTAGTTCACTCTTTAAAAAAAACTTGACAATCTTTCCCAAGCATAAGAGGATTCATGATGCCTTTTTTCTAAATGTGGTGTTTCTCTTTGGAACCTTGGCAGCAATAGGAGAAGTGTCCATCTTTATGGCAATGCAAGAAAATCTACGAGGACTCATAGTGGATATTTTGCTCCAAAACACCATAGTGGAACATAGTTTTTTAACATTTGGTAGCACATTATCCATATCTACACACACATAAAATCTAGCAAAAACCAAACATTTCTTTGATTTTGTAACACTGTCAATAGATAAAAACTTGACCAAAAAGAATTGGCAATACTATGAATGATCTCTTTGTCCTAGTACTCTACAGGGAGCCTAGGGATCCTAACCCAAATACAGACCTTTCCATAAGATATTATTATAACATTGGTAGTGCATATAAATAATATGTCAAGTTATAATATAATATCATTGGTTACATTCTAAAGATGAATGGATATAAAATAACTTTTAAAACAACAAATAATTGTGAAAGAAAGTTCAATTAGATTATAATCTAGCATAGACAAATTTCCATCCTACTTTCCATTTTGATGTTAAAGGTGTTAGCATAAATGTGGTCTCATCCAAGAAAATATTTGCATTTGAAAATGTTTTTCAATTTACTTAATTGTTATCTTAAATTATAAAAGCTAAACAAAATATCATACAAGAGTATCTTCTAAGTTTGAAAAATAACAAGGCGATAAATTCTAAAGCACTTTTTCATCAATTTTATAATGAAAAAAAAACTAGATTTGAAAGAAAATGAATCCTCTTTTCTGAGATAAGAGAGGCTAACAATTTGAGCATAATTGTTTAATTTCATTTGAGATCACTTATCCCATATATACATATATCCATGCATAGTGCTATCACTTATTTCAGACATAGTTAAGTGTATGGGCACAATGTGTCCTAGCCTTAAAGAGGCATTTCCTTTCCCTCGCTTGTCTTTTGTGACACATTTTAGTTAAATATGGATATGTATTTTATTAATTCTTAAATAGTTTCTAATCTCTTGAGTAATTTTTAAAATTAGTAACAACACCTCAAGGTACTATTAAGTAGCTTGTAGGCATATATAAATTGTCCTATTTTTTCCTTAAGATTCCCTTTTCTAAGTTCAAGAATCACCTCCTTCGCACAAAATCATATACAAAAAGAGTTTTAGGAGATGACCTTCCATGTCATGCACTCTTAGACTAAGCTTCACAAACCTAAAGCAGTGAGCTCCTTAGAAGGTCACTCATCCCAAATGACTCATTGAGAGAAGAACTATCATGTAACCTTCATTTTGCATGGCATAATTTTAAGAATCTTCATTATGCTCTAGAGGAAATGGCCATGGGAAGTGATCAACAATAAATTTGGATAAAATATGTTGGTTGATTAATCTCCATATAGCTTCGAATATTGTCTTCACATTTTGAAATTGGTTGTAACTTCTTGAAGTGAAAGCATATTTATATAAAATGTAGCATATATTGTAATTTTGGATGGATATATATAATCTATTGGGTGGTTAATCTATATATAACTCTAAATGTTGTCTTCACATTTTTAAATGAAATTTTCCTTTTATAAAAATATTCCCTCATTTCGTGATGTTCATGGGTGATCAAATGAAACTTACCCATATGTACGGTAAGAGGAAAGTGGCATCCAAGCAAACTTGTGAATTGGAATTACTTGTAGAAGAGAAGACTGTAATAGGAAATAAGCTACAAATACTTGATAATAGTTGATAATAATAAACCATTTTGAGTGGGGCAATCCTTCAAATGATGATAATGAGCTTAATACTACCTCCTATATATACCATACTATACCATGAATGTCATCTAGGCTGACCTAAATACCTATATAAGACTATATAAATGATCATATAGCTTAAGTAAGAGTTATGGTAGCCACGAGTCAATTACACATATTCCTATATATACTTTGGGCTAAGGGCATATAAATTCTCAACACTGCTCTTAAAAATTCATCTAAGTTCATATAAATTTGATAAAAATGATTACCAAATTCCTCTCAATTGGTTTCTAGAGTTTGAGGTGGGCGATAATTTTTAAAAAAATATTTTTAGAAAAGAATAACTAGTCTTTAATTTGGTTAGGTTTTGTGGGAAGTCTCAATAATTTAGATGATTAAAAAAATTGAGTATTTACAAGATAATATATTTGAGGTTTCAAAAGTTCATGAAGGCACCAAATGATAAAAGTAGAGGTCATTCCAAGGTATATTAATGATGTAAGGTGGTTGAACATACCAAGATCTATAAATGGGCCTCCACTAACTTTAAGAAGAAAGTATTTAATCCCTTTGAATATGATTTTTTTTAAAAAGTTCATGGGTATCACAAAATTGTAATACCCATCTTGGGTATTCATTCTTAGTTGACAATTTAATCAAAGAATAGACAATTGAGAATTTTTATCCTTGTATAGGGAACACATATTTTTTTAAGGTGAAACAATTGAATGGATCACCTTGTGAGTAGAACTATCTTTAGGAAGGTTATTAGCTTCAACATTCAACATTGAACAATTACCAAGATATTTTATATTGTAAATTTAAGTAGGACTCAAAGAGTCAAAACAATTGTTCAATAGCTTTGCAAAGGAGAATTATCAATTTATGTAGATGGTAGTATAAATATTCATGGGAACTTACAAATTCGTTGTGCAACTTTGACATGGTAGGCTCACTTTATTGCTTTTTACTATATTTTCTTCTTTAATTTATTATTGTAATGGCATTTTATTCAAAATTTTCAAGGCATGTTAGAGAGCCATTTGTATTGGAAACTAATTGGGAGCTTACATCTCTATATGGAAGATGGTTGCTAGGGTATCCTAGAGATCAAAAACAACATAGAACACCACAATATTATGGAAATCTTAAAATTACCTAGCACTCCATCCCACTTCTCAAGAAGTCTACTAACAGTAAAATTAATAAATCCATTCCCAAAACATTGCAAGACATTCTAATTTGGCCAATAGGCCATTCTATGCGAACTTTGCGTCTGAACGAAATCAAACTTATAGGATTCTTATTGTTTTATATTTTGAAACATGTATTGAAACATGTTTACCTAATCTACAGGAGACCTTACAGCATTTGTAACAAGTTAACAACGATTGATTTAGACAAATTTTGCTATAACCAATTACGTTTGCTCAATCCACAGAAGACGTGATAGCATTTGTAGCAAGTTTAACAATAAGATTTAGACAAATTTTGCTAAATCCAAAACAGTTAAAAATAGATCTTATAATCAATTACGTTTGCTCAAGTCTAAAACAGTTAAAAACAATAAAACGAGGAGTAAGGAATTTTGAAAAAATAGAGGCAAAGAGACTGAAAAGTAAAAACCAGTCGTTTACACTATGATGGGTTCGTTGAAACTATAATAGACGCATCTAAGCCCATGAATTGATAAATAAATAAAAAACCCGTTATTCCACCTCTAATGGCTTAAGAGGCTCATAATTGTCCGAGCTTAAAAAGCTATTCGGTCATATTTAAATTTTTTGTTAGGGTTTTATATCAAACTTATAGCTGTTCAATACGAGCATGAATCTTATGTTGAAATCTCTTCAGCTTTGAGTAAAGGATTGAGTGGTATCTATTTCACAAAAGTCTTTTCGGGCACATTCATGGCCTCATCCCTTTGTGTTGGGGTCTTTCACTCAAAAAGACTTAATCCTTGGTGGACTAATAGAGAACTATTCAACTTCACCAATAGATCACAACTTATAATTCATTTTAGACATTTGGAAAAAAATGTTTTTGATTGAATTAATGCTTTTGACTGGAGCTATGAACTGAAAGAAGGTTTTGAAAGGCCCCAAACCTTGTACAACAAGAACATACAACAACCTCATGAGATTAAAACATATTAACAAGAACCAAAAACAACAGGAGACAAGTGTCAATAAAGAAATGAGTCTTAGAACTAGAGAGGCCCTTGAGAAACTAACAACAATGCCATAGCAAAAGGACAACCCTGACACGATCATGGAGGTTTAAAACCAAACCTTGCCAAAGAATTTTCAAGTGGATTCCAAGCCTGTCCCATAAGGGCTATCCTGCCTTTTTTCGAAGAGGAGCCAAGCTCAAGCAACTAGTACTTAGTCACAACTTCAAGTTTTCTCTTGTATTTAAATGAAGACCCCTTCACGTCCCCAACAAGACCCACCACAACAATGCATGGAAAATTTCTTTCATCCCTTATATTAGTTCACTCTTTAAAAAAAATTTGACACTCTTTCCCAAGCATAAGAGGATTCATGATGCCTTTTTTCTAAATGTGGTGTTTCTCTTTGGAACCTTGGTAGCAATAGGAGAAGTGTCCATCTTTATGGCAATGGATGAAAATCTACGAGGACTCATAGTGGATATTTTGCTCCAAAACACCATATTGGAACATAGTTTTTTAACATTTGGTAGCACATAATCCATATCTACACACACATAAAATCTAGCAAAAACCAAACATTTCTTTGATTTTGTAACACTGTCAATAGACAAAAAATGACCAAAAAGAATTGACAATACTATGAATGATATCTTCGTCCTAGTACTCTAAAGGGAGCCTAGGGATCCTAACCCAAATACAGACCTTGCCATAAGATATTATTATAACATTGGTAGTGCATATACATAATATGTCTATAATATAATATCAATGGTTACATTCTAAAGATGAATGGATATAAAATAACTTTTAAAACAACAAATAATTGTGAAAGAAAGTTCAATTAGATAATAATCTAGCATAGACAAATTTCCAACCTACTTTCCATTTTGATGTTAAAGGTGTTAGCATAAATGTGGTCTCATCCAAGAAAATATTTGCATTTGAAAATGTTTTTCAATTTACTTAATTGTTTATCATAAATTAGAAAAGCTAAACAAAATATCATACAAGAGTATCTTCTAAGTTTGGAAAAAAAAACTAACATTCTAAGAGCAATTTCTTTTTTTATTCAATTTTATAATTATAAAAAAAAACTAGATTTGAAAGAAAATGAATCCTCTTTTCTGAGATAAGAGAGGCTAACAATTTGAGCATAATTGTTTAATTTCATTTGAGATCACTTATCCCATATATACATATATCCATGCATAGTGCTATCACTTATTTCAGACATAGTTAAGTGTATGGGCACAATGTGTCCTAGCCTTAAAGAGGCATTTCCTTTCCCTCCCTTGTCTTTTGTGACACATTTTAGTTAAATATGGATATGTATTTTATTAATTCTTAAATAGTTTCTAATCTCTTGAGTAATTTTTGAAATTAGTAACAACACCTCAAGGTATTATTAAGTAGCTTGTAGGCATATTTTTTCCTTAATATTCCCTCATTTCATGATGTTCATGGGTGATCAAATGAAACTTACCCATATATACGGTAAGAGGAAAGTGGCATCCAAGCAAACTTGTGAAATGAAATTACTTGTAGAAGAGAAGACTGTAATAGGAAATAAGCTACAAATACTTGATAATAATTGATAATAATAAACTATTTTGAGTGGGGCAATCCTTCAAATGATGATAATGAGCTTAATACTACCTCCTATATAGCTTAAGTAAGAGTTATGGTAGCCACGAGTCAATTACACATATTCCTATATATACTTTGGGCTAAGGGCATATAAATTTTCAACATTGCTCTTAAAAATTCATCTAAGTTCGTATAAATTTGATAAAAATGATTACCAAATTCCTCTCAATTGGTTTCTAGAGTTTGGGGTGGGCGATAATTTAAAAAAAAATATTTTTAGAAAAGAATAACTAGTCTTTAATTTGGTTAGGTTTTGTGGGAAGTCTCAATAATTTAGATGGTTAAAAAAATTGAGTATTTACAAGATAATATATTTGAGGTTTCAAAAGTTCATGAAGGCACCAAATGATAAAAGTAGAGGTCATTCCAAGGTATATTAATGATGTAAGGTGGTTGAACATACCAAGATCTATAAATGGGCCTCCACTAACTTTAAGAAGAAAGTATTTAATCCCTTTGAATATGAATTTTTTTTAAAAGTTCATGGGTATCACAAAATTGTAATACCCATCTTGGGTATTCATTCTTAGTTGACAATTTAATCAAAGAATAGACAATTGAGAATTTTTATCCTTGTATAGGGAACACATATTTTTTTAAGGTGAAACAATTGAATGGATCACCTTGTGAGTAGAACTATCTTTAGGAAGGTTATTAGCTTCAACATTGAACAATTACCAAGATATTTTATATTGTAAATTTAAGTAGGACTCAAAGAGTCAAAACAATTGTTCAATAGCTTTGCAAAGGAGAATTATCAATTTATGTAGATGGTAGTATAAATATTCATGGGAACTTACAAATTCGTTGTGCAACTTTGACATGGTAGGCTCACTTTATTGCTTTTTACTATATTTTCTTCTTTAATTTATTATTGTAATGGAATTTTATTCAAAGTTTTCAAGGCATGTTAGAGAGCCATTTGTATTGGAAACTAATTGGGAGCTTAATTCTCTATATGGAAGATGGTTGCTAAGGTATCCTAGAGATAAAAAACAACATAGAACACCACAATATTATGGAAATATTAAAATTACCTAGCATTCCATCCCACTTCTCAGAGTAGTCTACTAACAGTAAAATTAATAAATCCATTCCCAAAACTTTATATTTCTGCCATCACTGAGTTTTTTCCTAATCCTTAAATTATTAAGGATGAATCTACTAGTGACCATATTTTTCCATATAACATATTAATAATGAAACTCATGACAAGTTAATATATCTCTATTTATATCACCTAGATGTACTTTTTGGTGGCAATACACGTCCATTTATTTTCTTTGTTAAGAAATATCCATATTTTGATTATGGTAAATACTTTTGACAAGAGCTATAAATTGGTAGGGTTGAGCTCATACAAAGAAATTAGAAAATCACCATACAACATCCAAGAAAAAAGAAAATAACAAGACACAAGACACAAAAACAAGCCATGAAACCCCATGCAAGGGGACAATGAAGCTAAGGAAAGGATCCTTCAAGGAGTCAGATCACCACCTGGAATGGTTTAAATCCAAAATTCTTTAGAGAATTAGCATTACAATAATTTTCTAAATTAGACCCCATTTGTATGGGTTTATAAATATCCCCTAAACTCAAAGAGGAGGATAAGACATTTTTATTTTGAGGAGGAAAAGAGCCAAAATGAGGAACATGAACTATTTCCTCAATTAAACCATTATAATTCTCATACAAAGAAGAGTAATTCTTAGAAAACTTATTGTCCACAATAGGACAACCCACATCACCCAACCCCAATGAGGGGACATTGTGGGTGTAAGGAACATGTTGGACCTTAGGATGACAATGGTCACTCATGGAAAATACACACAAAGCACTACCATGGCCTGTCTTGTGACAACTATGACAAATCACAGGGAACTGATCGTAATCAATGTACTAAATCCAATTTCCAAGCTTTGAAGAAAGAGTAACCAAATAAGGGAGCTTCTTGTCAACAATAATGTTGACACAAAATTTAGTAAAGAGGAAACACTTTCTAGATTTGGTTCGTTCATCAAACATAATGAGATCACCCAAAGAGTGGGAAATGGTAGTCCGCACATCTTCATCCCAAAAATCCAATAATACACTAAGAATTTTGACCCATATTGGGCCCTTTTCAATGCCAACTTTATTGAGATCCAACTAATATTTTTGCTTCATAAGGTAGAGGCTCAATTTTCCAAAAAACCAAGGTTCTTCATTCAAGTTTTGAAGGCAAACATCAAGAAGAGAGAAATAGATCATGAAGGCATAGGGTAGAACAACAATCTCCATCACAAATTTGGTTTTCCACTTCCTCCTCACCCAAGATATGAAATTGTCCATATTAGACCTAGCACCCAAAAAAATTTCCACAAGAGAATTCACCCACTTGTAGGTTGAAATATCAATAACCTTGTTTGGAGTTTTAAGACATCCTCCTTGTACAAATAAAGAAGGAATGATAATGGTAGGATACATAGACCCTAGATATAAAGGAAAAGGACCATATATAGTGAAGAAGAAAGGGGCACATATGAACACCCAACCTAAAACACACCAAAGGCAACATAAACCAACCCATCAATAACAACCACCACCAAAACATGAGATGCATTAGGAGAAAAAAGAGTCAACCAATCCCTAGTAGAACCCAAACCCTCCTTGCCTAGCACATCCCCAAACAAAGCTCATAGCGAGAAGATGAAACCTCTACTTAAGTCCCTTACCAAAGGAGCCAAAAGAAAGCATAGAATTATCCTTTAGATCCCCCAAAGACTACCAATATCAAGCATCTTTGGGAAACTTGGAAGAGGCAAAAAAACCCATGCTTCTGCTTGCTTCCAACCACAAGTCAGCACGCCTAATATCCTCACCATCAACTAAAGGATCACCCTAATCATTTAGAGAAGAAAAAAATTGTTGTTTCCATCCTTCTCATCCTCATAGTCTATGCTCACATATCTCCCACAAGCTTCTCTATCAATCTTGCTTGTTGCTCTACCATTCCCACTCATTTCTAATAGTGTTTGTTAAGGGTTAAGAAATCTTGATTTTATTTTGATATTTAGAGCACTATTAAAATATTTAATATTCCTCAAGCTCAATCTACCTTTGCATGGGTTTAAAAGCTAGGTACCAAGCAACAAGGGTGATATGAGTTTGATCTTTCATACCAAAGCCAAGCAATTTTTTTTATCACATTCCACCTTATAAAAAAAAATAGGTGTACACATTATAAGATTTTGGAGATAAGCCTTGATCAATTTGATTTTACCACCTTAATTAAGAATAAAGCCTTTCCACCCTACATGTTTATGGTAAAATTTATCAAATAACTCATTCTTAAAATAATATTGGACAACACCTTTAAGAGTGGAAAACCAAGGTAAATAAAGGGGATAGAGATAATTTGATACTAAAACTACTAGAAGTTTTCTGCTATCCACCTAGAGGAGTATTGAGGAAAAAGATGGTACTCTTAGACAACTTAATTTTTTTCCCAAAATCTTTCACATAATTGTAAAGAATTTATTTTAATTCCAAAACTTTGGAGACTACACATTCAATTGTAACAATAGTATCATCCAAAAACTACTAGTCAAAATATAGGGACAAGTAGAAGCAAGTTTAACCACTTTGAATATGCCCATCAACACCACATTCTAGAGGCTACTCTCCAAGGTTTCTACCATACTAATAAATAAGAAAGACACCAATAGTGATACCATTAATGATAATTGAGAACTTTGGAGTGGGAGACACAATCTAGAATTAATTTGAGGAAATTTTTCTCAAAGCTAAATTTTTCTTAGGGTTTCATAAGAAAATCCTAAGAAACTTGATCATACTCATTCATTGAATCTAGTTTTAAAATATAAAACCAACATTTTTTATTGACATTCAAAAAAATAAAACTTCATGAATGGAGGTGATGAAATCTATAGTTTTCCTACCATGTATGAAATCTCTTTGCTATTGAGAAATCACGTCATGGAGAAATTGGTGCAACTTAAGACACATGATTTTTTGAGAAGATTTTATAAACCAAATTGCAGAGGCCTATAGGATGGAAATCACAAATTGAGGCAGCCCCAATCTTTGAGGAACGTGAGTTAAAAAAAAAAAAATTAGTTCCTTTAATAACCTTCCACTTCTTCGAAACTTATTGGCTATCACAACCAAATCCATGGCAACAATATTGCAAAACATCTAGAAGAATAAGTCGAGGAATCCACTAGGACATAGCATTATTCCCTTCAAAGGAGAAGACAACAAACTTTAGCTCTTCTATTGATAATGGTTTCAAGAAATTCAAGTTTTCTTGAACATCAATAGTATTAGGGACAAGCTTCAAGATGTCTTACTGAATTTTAGAGAATAGCATTATTTTTTTAAAATAGATTGATGAAGAAATCAATAATTTTGTCCCTAATGAATGGTTCTATCAACATACAAATATCATCCCTCCAAAATTCTTTAATTTTGTTAGAAGACAGATATTTTATAATAGTCATGTGAAAAAAATTGGCGTTCCCATCTCCCGCTTTAGACCATCCCAACCCTTAATGTCTATCTCCAAAATTCCTTTTCTTTAGCAATTAGTGAGTAGAACTCACATAAGGGATTTTTTTCCTAACATTAGATCTTGGCTCATTCTCAAATTTTGAATTTTCTATCCAATTATAAAGCAACTTCAGATGTTTTATTTTTTTTTATGCCAAATAAGGTCTTATTCTATTTTTAGCATTGTCCAATTCAATCCAATTATAAAGCAACTTCAGATGTTTTAATTTTTTTTATGCCAAATGAGGTCTTATTCTATTTTTAGCATTGATTTGGACATTGTTGAGTTTTCCAGTGACCCTAAACATTTAATCTATCCATCAACTTTAATGTTCCACCAATCAACAATTATATCCATCAGATTCGGATGTTGGGTCCACATATTTTCAAAATGAAAAGGAAATTTTCCCAACTTTTCAACATAAGCAACAATCAACGAATGATCTGATCTAATCTTGGTTAGAGTAGATAAAGAGTAAAAATAAAGGTTTAATCAATCAAGAAAGATCTAATCTTACTTAGATAAGAGAGAAAATAATCCTTTGACTAAACCAACTAAAGGTAACACCAGCAAACTCCAAATCCATAAACGTATTTTGATAGATAAACTCTGCCAAATATTCTGTACATTTCAAAGGAGTCTGAAAAATAATTTGTGAAATAGTTTTTCCTAGATACTTGAACAAAAAGTTTTTTCTTTAATATTTTTATTGTGGACTTTTATTAATGATCTTTAAAATTAGTCAAGCATAATAGAATTTCTCAATGTTCAATGCTATTATTTACTATGTTTCTATCCTTTAATTTCTTAACAAAATGGTATTAGAGCAAAATTGAAAATGGGTGGTGATAATAAAATAGAATGATTGAAGTTTTATTTATTTGTTTATTTTTTTTTAGCTGAAAATGTTTGAAGAGAAGGAACATGAAATAAATTTGTTTATCTGGAAAGAATATTTTTACACCGAAGGCGTTTCCTATTTGAGAATAGCCAAGTTAATTATGAAATCAACGATCAAGAATTCATTAAAAACAATGCAATACAGTTGATTAAATCTCGTCCATCAAATGTTTTTTAATTCACTGTCATTAGGGGAGAGGGGCCAGCAGTTGTGCGGGGTCTAATAGTCGTGCACTCAATTGTGATTATTCATATCAATACTAAAATAAATTTATATTATATCTTGTATATATTCATTTCACATATTAATCAAAATAATACCAAATATGTAACATTATGAGACCAATAGTTGTTCAAGTAAAAAAAACATAATACATTCATGAACAAGTGAAATAAATATTTTTTTGTCTCAAATAAAATATCTAAACTATCCACTATAAGTGTGTCATTCATAAAATTAAATGCTCATTTGATAAAATAAGAAACTCATTTAAACAAGTATTGTTATCATAGTGAACAAATATTGTTCTTATGTGTACAACTATTAGGGTAGCAATGTACAAGCATTGGAGTATTTAATATTAATGGTTTGTCCTATCACAAATTTAAAAGGTGAGCACAATAAATACCATGTATTTTTTTAATAAATGTGAAGGATTTTCAAAAAGTTTTAGTGTCCAACTATTGGTCCATTTTTGTTTGATATAAGTTGTAATTTAAATAATTGTGTTATTTTTATAACAAATAGTTTTTATGTGTTCAACTATTGGTCCATTTGTGTTGAATATAAAAGGTAGAGATAACAAAGATTTATGGTTACCAATAGGTATTTGGTCCATTTAGGTTGCAAACAAGTTTTATTTTAAATAAAAATATGATATTCTACAAGCAACAAATGATATTTTTTTGTTCGACTACTAAGGGTACCATGATTAAGATTTGGTCGAATCTTTAAAAAGTCAAATTTTGGACACTTCTCAGTAGATGTGCTGATGCGGCAAGTTGTGTGATGAGTCACACCTCCAAACCTTAGTTATAGATCAATAAGAGGCTAGTCCACATTTTAAAAAAAAACAAAGGTCATACGATATTCCAATCAATCGCTACATGCTGACGAAGTTAGCTCGCACGACTACTGGCCCCTCTCCCCTAAATATATCCTTGATTTCTCACCTCCCCACAGCCTCTGTCACTACCTCTCACACCCGCCATATTTATTATCGCTCATTCTTTAACTTAAGCCGAATTCAGTAGAAAGCATAATTTTTTTTTAATATAAGCAAAAAATATGTTAATCAATTGCACTTATGTCAGGAGGAGACGTAGAGTGTCAGTTGCATTTATCGAAACCCATCCCGTTATCTCTACTAGGCGTCCTTCATAGTTGCCTAGGGAAAAGCCATAATTTAAGATGCCATGGATATGAGATGGGAGATTGCTTTATGGAAAAAAAAGATTATTTTTATTTTAAAGTCTATTTAGACACTTTTAAAGATAAATTTAAGAAAAGAAAAAAAATGGATATTTTGTTTAAAAGTGGATTTTTTTTATATTATAAACTATTATTTCAAAAGATTTTTTTAGAGCATTTTTCAAAAAATATTTTTTTAGTTTTATTATATTTTAAATGATTTATTTTCTTATATATTTAGTTCATATAAAATTTATATCATAATTATAATATAAAAAATTATATATTCAATATAATTGTTATTTAAATATATTTATTTAATTAAAAATATGTTATAATTATATTAATATTATATTAAAAATATGATCTTATATTATTAATTTTATTCTTTTGTATTATTACTGATGACTAATTTTAATAATTAATAAATAAATTTATATGATAATTTTTAATTAATTTATACGCTATGGAGCGTGCTTCTGCTCTTGGATGGAGATGACTCATTTGTGAATCTGATTCACAGGTGGTGGTGCATTTGTTGACTCGACAACATTCTGAGGATGTTAGTTGGAGGTTAGTCTTGGTGGTTAACCAGATTCGTCATTTGTGTGATTCTTTGGAGTCTGTTACTTTCACTCATATCCCTAGGGAGTGGAATGGTGTTGCAGTTTGTCTGGCCAAATGGGCTTATGATCAAATGCAAAACTAGAATATTAGGGACAAGGATCAATCACCTATGGGTTTGTCCCATCAGCTGGATCACTTAGTGGAACTTGACAGGGTTGTTTGATGCCCCTATGTTGTATTTCTTCTTGTTTGAATAAATTTTAACCCCTCCTTTATATCATTATGTCAAAGGTATCTAGTATTTACAATTGATAGTCAGTTTTAATGATGCAAAAAAATTTAAGTTATCTTAATCATTTATGTCTACAAAATGCGTTCAATATTCATGGGCTCTATGCCAATGTGATTTTAATAAATATGTTCCATGAGACACTCTCACCCACCGAGATTGTCAACAAGAAAGTTAGGGACTCAAAATTTCTCTATCATTTATAGTTTCATTAAAATAATCTGATTGTCTTGAAAGAAACCCCATGTCATATTTACATAGTGATAATCATATTCGATAAGATGTCTTATTCTTTCATGGGGTAGAAATGTAGTAGTAAATTAAAAAAAAATAGATTGTAAAATTGGAAGCCTCTAACTTGGAATTCTCTTCACATCTTAAAATAGAATGGAATAAACTTTAATCATCAAAAAATGTAATTGAATACATTAATAGATATGTCTCTGCATGGAATCCTCGACCCCTTCCTTTAAGGAACTAAACAATACACCAAACTCTTGTTGATGATCCATGTTTAATGGAAACAAGAATGATTGTGCCTTTTGACCCTTTCGTCAATTACACTGAATTGGTAAATTGTGTAGAGCATCATACAAAGTGCACCTTATAAACATGCCTTAGGAGAAAGGGCCCATCCCTTCAATGTCATTATAAATCCCCTTGGAGAATGTAGGATCACTCAAGTCTTCCAATAGATGAGCATGGCCAAGCAATATTCACCCCATGTCGCAATGATGATCGCTTAAATCTATACAACCTTTCTATTCTCTCTATTTGGAGGGCCAATGTAGATTGCTAACCTATTCTCTCTATCCATGCATTCCTCAAATACATTGCAAAATATGTAGCAAAAGTGAAAAGCAAATAAAAAACATACCACGACATGCTCTCCCAAATTTCAACCAATATTGAGTTTGACAAGCCAACCCCAATAGCTTTTCAAAAAATGCTTGCTAAAACACTAATGGATCATGATATTGGAGCCCAAGAAAGTTGCCACCTCTTACTGAAACTTCCACTCTCCCTATCTAGCAAGATAAATTGTTTCTTTAAATGTGAACCAAAAAATTTCCATTGTGTTTTGGTCTCCTTCAAATCAACCACCACATCCCCAAACTACATTAACGCTTACATGGCTTGTCCAAACAATTTAGAGTCCAATGTCACTTATTGAAGTAACTCAAAAATGGACCTTCAAAGCATCTAAAAAGCATAGCCAATGGAAAGAGCATTCCATACATATCATTGTTCATGTCTCCCCATGCTTCACAACCATCCCTACAAAAGATGACAGATGCTTTGAAGAATTTTGTTGGAGTGAACTACTATTATACAAGCCATTTCACAACATTCACAATGATTTTTCTTTATCATCCACTCAAATTATAGAATAATGGGAGAGTTTTCCAGGAAATTATCATCCCTAGCATGTGCTACACACATCAACAGAAGCTTCTAAAGAAACTAATTCCAACACTTCTTCCAATCAAGAAGATATAATGCAAGATAACAATCCATTTGAATGGAAAGTATTTTCAAGCCTATACGCAAGCCTTCCTCTCCACTTTGATGATCTAGACATGCTTGGTCGCCATGACGTTGACTTGCACCATGATTGGGGATCTTCCCAATTCAATCCACACCAACAAGTCTATGCTACTACATTCATAGAATCCAATCATCAAACATTTGAAGTTCACCATCTTACCCCTCACCCTACACAACATGAGCTCTCTGTCAACAAGAAAAAGCATTTGATATAATTCTTTCACATCTAAATGTTCATACTTGGCAACCTCCTCTAAAAATAGTTGCTCAAGGAATTGTTCGAACAGTTAAATCGCACTTGATAAAAGCCATCAAATATGCACTCATGAGCTCAACCCAAAATGGCCAATCACCATTACTACTTCTTGCACCTACAGGTGTAGCATCATTCAACGAAGAAGCATTGACAATCCACTCTACCCTTCGAATACCTATCAAAGATATGGACCCCCTACAAGGACAAATACTAGTGAGCTTTCAAGAAAAATGTACTTCATTCGCTACATACTGATAGATGAAATGAGATTCATTGAACCCAAGTTGCTTCAACACATTGAAATGAGGTTATGTGAAGCATTGGAGGTCACTCAATTCCCATGTTTGTTGTTGTTCAATTCAAAAATTACATAGGCCCTATTTGGGACTACAATAATCTAAAAAATGTCTTTATTCCCCCTTTTAGTCATGGTCTCTATTGTCAAATCCCACTCAAAATGGCATGGGCCTTAACAATACACAAATCACAAGGCCTAACACTTGAAAAGACAACAATTGATATCAACAATTAGATCGGTACGACCTAATATTCACAACTATTTCTAGAGTGTGTGAACTTGCAATCCTATGCATAAAATTAGCGTTCACATTTCAATGATATACATGCATGCAACAAAGCCCATATGTAGCTCGTCAGAAGCAAGAAGAACACTTATTGGCATTATCAAATTCAAACTCTTGAATGAACACTAATATAGAAAAAAACTATGGGTTAGTTACTTTGATTTTATCAGCTACATTTTCCTACTTGCAACCAAAAAACCCTCATTGCATACTTAGTTACAAAGTGTCTCCAATGATTAATCCAAATTCCTTCTTTCAAAAAAGTAGTCATACACTACACATGAAACATTAATATCAACTTGCTCTAAAACATGACAAAAATACATCTTTCTTTTCTCTTTCTAACAATTTTCCTATAGGTATGTAAATACATAAAAGCAACAACAAAATAAGACCAAACATTCTTCCAGCTCAACCATTTTGCTAGCACTAAATGCCATTGGAGTTCCTCATTTATGTCATTTTATTTCAACATTAAGTCCCAACTCCAACTTTTCCCATGATAATTTCCTTTCACAAACTAGATACTTATTTGTAGATTGTCATAACAATATTTGCAATTACAATCCTTCAAATTTGAATGTAGATTTTCTTTTCCAGGATTGTAATTGAATGCACCTAAATCCTTATGATATGGCTTCAAATTTGAATGTACCTTTACTTTTCCTTTATAGTAATTGCACATATTATGTAAGGGAACTCCAATTATTTGGAATTCATGTCATTATCAAAGAATACTCATTATTTGCAAACTTTCTTGCTACCTCTTATTTAAAGTTCTATAATTAGCCTTTGTGGATTGAGATGGATTATATTCAAAATATGAAACATCTTTATTATGTAAAAACAATATCTATTGATCTATTTGATGTTTTCCTAATCGTGCTATTTAGATATCTATGCTCATATATCATTGGTAGATATAAACAAAAAAAAAATAGAACAACTATTAAGCTTTTAAACTTTAAAAATCTACACAAATGACTAAAAAAACAGGACAAAATTCTTTGCACAAATGATAACAAAAGCTTCAAAAAAGAGAATCAAAAGAAAAGGTAATTTGTAGGTATTGGCAAAACAAATTACTGTGCATGATTATTAGTTTAAAATCTATTTATTTTTTAAATTTATTTCGAAAAACATAAACTATGCCTATAGTATCCAAACACGTTGACAACAACTTTAATAATTCTACTGCTTTATGTAGTATCCAATTGTAACCTTGAAGACCAAGATCCAATTCTTTCAATTTTGGTTACACTTTTTGACATTCTTAAAAACTTTTGTGATGGTTGATGCTTATTCATTAACATAAATGTTGCTTATCTCACATATGTGGTTTTGTTATTTGTTTTTTGCAACATCAACTTTTGTAGGAAATGAATGAGAAGTAATTGGTGAACATCATGGCTTTCAAAGAGAGGTGTGGGAATTTTTTGCAAAGGACTTTCTTTTCTTTTTGGTTTAAAATACACATATTCTTTAGTCTACAACACCCTCATAAGAAAAATTAACTACTATTGTATACTCTACATTGGTTAGCATTCATAGTTTTAATGAAAAAAAATTTAAAAAATTAAAGGTATTGTAATATGCAAAGGTTCATTGTGAATAGGGTTTGAACAACCAAAAACCTAAGTCCATTGATTCACTAAATGTGATAGCTACATAAATTATGACATCCACGATCTATGAATGTCCTTATTCAGTCTTATAAAATTTACATTAAGCTGCACTCATTTCCTATTGTGCGTGTGTCGAATGTGGAGAAGTATTCTAATGTCAACAAAAACCTCAATGAGACGGTTTACATTCAAAGTTTGAAGCAAGTAAAACTACTCTATTTGTAATACAATCAAATCTTTCAAATACGTATCATTGTTTTCTATTTCTAGGTATTTATTAAACTGTTTGGCCCTCAGATTTCTATGGGCACAAAGGTTGTTAAAATGACTACCTAGAAAACAAGATTTGATGCTTAATATGCAACCTAAGATGATTTCTATGTGAAAATGTGTGTTGGAATGATTAGTGGTATCCTTCTAAATGAAACAAAACGATGGAAAGGATAATGGATGCAAAGATAAACTAAAGATGATGTTGATGATAGATAAACAAGTGGAGATGAGTGAGATGATATGAAACTATAGTGAACTATCCATGATTATGCATATGCTCAAATGCAAACATAAAACAAACTAACCTAAAATGTAACTATGATGCAATGGGGATGATAAAATGTAACTATGAAGCAATTAAGTAATCTAAGATGAGAATGAAAAGTAAGACATGATATGAAAACTAAGTATAAGACTCCATGAAAGGTCCAAGCTCCTACGAAAAACCTGCATGGTAACAATACTCAAAGTGTGGATGAAAAATGGCATTATAACACTATTCCAATTTGTTTCTCAAAATAGCATTATAACATTACTCAAAAGGTGGATGATAAATGCTAAGGAAAGAGGGTGTATTTATAGGGTTTCTCAAGCATTTTGTGAGGTGGCACCTATCAATGGTCTAGATTCAAAGGAGAAATAATAGACAGTGGAGATGAAAGGAATCAAGATGTTGTCCCCTTGACCAAGGACAACATGCCATGTGTGTGGAGAGAATCCTTTGACCAATTGGAAGCATGCCAAATGTATGGGATTCCCAAGTGTGTGAAACAAAGACCCATGTGCTCCAAATTTATTGGAAGTGTGGGGGAATAAAGCCATGTGCTTTTTCTCATTGGTGGAAGTGTGTGAGGATAATTCTAATTAATAATTAGGCTTATTTATTTTCATGTGATGTTTATGAGGTGGCACACAAAAAGTTGTAGAAATGTGCTATAATTCTTAATCAGGAATAAGGAAGGTTAATTAAATAAACATGTTTAGGGTACTTTGTTTATTTAATTATTTAGAAGAATGTGAATTAGAAGAATTAAAAGGAAAGTGAACAATATAAATAAAGTAAGACCTTATTTATATGTAGTTGAAGCAATAATCAAATAGGCTGTATTTAATTAATTGAATATGATGACTGTTTTTGGGTGTATACATTTTTCCCCTCTCTGAAGTAATGTGTTTACACGTTGCTTCAAAGAAAATTTTGATGTCGATGCTCATAAAGGATTTCGATGCCCCAAATGATGCAAGATTTTGATGCCCCAGACCATGCCCTAGACTTTTGAATTTCAGGTATTGACGGATATATGCCCCCTCGAGAGATAAATCCGTGAATGTGGGGATGTTAAAATGAAATGTTGGAATGAGCTAATGGTGTTGTGATGATTATGATGATGATCCAACGTTGATTTAGTGAGATTTTGATGGCGGAGATAATTTATCTCCCAAAAGTTCATTGCAAGCTCTTTCTTGGAATAGTGTTGATTAATTACCCCTCCTTTTTGGTAAAAATGGGAAATAAATCCCACCATAATTCCCTCCATTTTACCCTTGAAAAGGTAAAAAGGGGTAAAATGGGATTCATTTGCACATTTGGAGTTTGGAGAAGTTGAAGAGTGGAGAGCTTAGAGGAAGATGGTGATCCCATACCACAAGCATCATTTCAAGCATCTTCGCCAACCTGATCAGCCTGCTGCCTCTGGACCTATAGTATGCTTTACGAGAAACCTCTTTGTTAGTCATTTTCTTGCCTTTTAATGGTATTTTGAACATCATAGATAGATGTTGTAGCTTATTGGATGTCATTTATGCACTTTTGGGTGATGTTTTTGTCGTTTTTGAGTGTTTTCGAGCATGTTTAAGAGTTTTGGTGCCTTTGGGGTCCCAAATGGCACCTCTTGTAAGTGTGAAATTCAATTTTTCATGTGTTTTAAGAGTTTTGGCACCTTTGGGGTCCCAAGTGGTGCCTCTTGCAAGGTTGAAATTGATGTTTTTGAGTCTTTTGAGAGTTTTGGCACCTTTGGGGTCCCAAATGGCACCTCTTGCAAGGGTGAAAATGCATGTTTTTGGGTGGTTTTAGAGTTTTGGTGCCTTTGGGGTCCCAAGTGGTGCCTCTTGTAAGGGTGAAATCCATGTTTTGAGATGCCAAACACTGTTTTGGCACCTTTGGGGTCCCGAATGGCACCTCTTGTAAGCCTTGAAAACCATGTTTTTAGTTTCAAACTCTATTTTGACGCCTTTGGGGTCCCAAATGGCACCTCTTGTTGCCTTGGAAAATTTTCATCCTTGTTGATTTTAGGTGGTTTAGCTTGTCGTTTGACCCGTTTTGCAAGGTGTGATTGTGGAAAGCCCTCGAGGTGATGTTCGCAAGATGTCCTTAAAGCCTAGGAGTTGTTGGTTTGTCATGTTTTGGATTGATTTCAACCAGATTGTGGTATTTGTAGTGTTCGATTGATGTTTTACATGATGATTTGATCTCATGATAGGTGAGAATCAAATGATAGAACTAGTGTTGTATCATCCTCATGATAGGTGAGAATCAAATGATAGAACCAATGTTGTATTGTCCTCATGATAGGTAAGGAACGATAATAGGATTGATAACATATCATCCTTATGATAGGTGAGGAACGATAATAGGATTGAAATCATATCGTCCTCATGATAGGTGAGGAACGATGGTAGGATTGATAGCAGATTGTCCTCATGATAGGCGAGGAACGTTAATAGGATTGATAGCATATCATCCTCATGATAGGCGACGAATGCTGGTAGGATTGATAGCAGATCGTCCTCATGATAGGTGAGGAATAATGGGTTGATTGATAGCAAATCGTCCTCATGATAGGTTGATTGATAGTAGATCATCCTCATGATAGATGAGGAACGATGGGTTGATTGATTGAGATGTTGATTGTTCTGATTGATTTGATTGTCCTGATTGAACTTGATTTGATTAACTACACATTACCTTGAATAATTGATAGTCTTGATTGAACGTGACATTGATTGACTGATAATATTGATTGAACATGACATTGATCGACTGATTTGTGTTCATGATTAGGGTGATGGAGATGTACTCCAGTCTTGGGAGTGATTCTCAAAGACCCGGAACATGGTCCGCTAGTTGTCCTCAATTGACTTAGAGATTATCTCTCATGGGTTGACTTCCTTGTTAGATATTCCACAATATAGAATCAACCGAGGTTTATTGATAACATTCACGGAGAGATGGCACGGTGATCATAATACGTTTCATTTGTTGACTGGAGAGATGACCGTGACTCTCGAGGATGTCTATTGTATTCTACGGATCCCAGTGATGGGAGAGATAGTAGTGTACGATAAGATAGAGTAGAGTGGGACAACTACATTGAGGAGATTATGTTGAGATGATCATGTTATGGGTTGATGGATCCCTTGGAAAAAGATGATTAGTAGATATGATCCTTTGTCGTGTGTACTTTCTAGATTTATTGGTGGATTCCTTTGTCTTGATCGTAGGTCAAAGGGATTTTCAGCAGGCTGGGGTCGTGTGCTATCGTGGATGACACTTGATGGTACCAGGTATGCCTAGGGCTCATGTATGTTATCCCACTTATATCAAGATTTGCATGAGGTTGTTTATTACAAGGTGATGAGCCTGTCATGTGGTGTCACATTACTGTAGACTTGGGCATGGGAGCATATAGCTATCACTCGGCCCATGGGAGAGAGACATCGACCATGAGGGAGACCCTATGTTTTCAGTTATAGTGGTCCACATGTCTAGCATAAGCTGGGAAAGGTTGCCTATTGGAGATGTGTTCTGGATGATTTGGAGATTGTCACATGGTGGCCATACTTGGATTGTGAGCAATGGCCAGAGGATCAATTGGAGATGCCCTTTATGTTGTTATCCCGCTATCTGATTGGGTGGACACATGTTGTGCTTGAGTGCTACTTGTATTTGCGAGTATGTCGACAATTTGGATGAGTTTAGGGGATGCCCCTGGGAGTTTCCCATTATGCACAACGATGACATGATGTGTTAGAGTGGGGCCCCTATGTATCATATGAGGCAGCTTGTACAGAGTACTATACCTTGACCCCAGGTTTATGGGATTATGTTCCATATATTACAGATGTCTGGATGACTGAGGATTATTCAAAGTTCTTCCACACACATCCCTTTCCTACATTTACTCATCCATAGGAGCTAGTACTGCCAGTTGGTGGAGAGGGAGGAGATGGTGAGGGTGGGGATGATGGTGGGGAGGGTGTTTGCAAAGGTGATGATGGTGGTGCAGAGGGTGGTTGCAAAGGTGGTGGTGGTGTAGAGGGAAATGGGGAGAGTGATGGTGGAGCAGTGAGTGGTGGGGAGAGTGATGATGGTGCAGATGATAGTCATCCATTGGATTTTGCAGTTTCGAGGAGTAGGAGGAGTGTTACCATAGCTCAGGTGGCACTTCCCATGATTCAGATTGGGATACCCTCTCATCAGCAGTTGTCGTAGATAGCAACTTTGTAGGTAGAGGTTCAATCATTTCAGAGCAAGATAACACAGGCTCGAGCACAAATTGGGTCCCTTTAGGATGAGTTAGGGTAGTGTCGGGAACATATTGATATTTTGACGACTGATAGAGGGACAAATAGGCAACATATACAACAATTGTAGGCACAGATGATCATAATTAATTTAGAGAGGGATGCCTTTAGACACCGAACAAAGCAGGCTGAGGTTATTTCTGAGAGGATACAACAGACGACACCATCTGCAAGTACAACAGATTTCTTCAGAGAGATCTGACACATTTCCCAGGAGTTGTCATTTTATAGAGGTAAATATAATGAGTTGGTTCATCCTAAGTGACAAGAGAGTTTTGTACAGTCTCGTTTTGGCAGATCTCATTCCCGGACTATTAGCATGGGTGTCACACAACCATTGCCTTGAGATAGGAGAGATCTAGGTGCAGGTCTGTCGAGTAGAGGACGTACTAGTTCCATGAGAGCAACAACATCTAGTGGGAGATCAACATAGCATTTTGTGATGTTCCTTGGATATTGTGTATACACCTTTTGTGAGATTGAGGATGTGTTTCCCATGATACAGTGCCCTTTTGGATTTTGATGTATCTCATCCTATTTTTGGATGTCCTTGTACATGTGGACATTATGACATGTTTGATGATATATGATATGCAACGGTGATTATGATCTAAATGCTGATATGCATTTGATTTCCCTATTTATGATATGCAATGTTGTTAATTTATTTAATTTCTATGTGATGATAATGATTAGCCAATGTGATGAATGTATTTATGATTATGCAATGTGATGTGATTTATGATTATGTAATGCGATGTGATTTATGATTATGCAATGTGATGTGATTTATTATTTTCTTTTGTATTTTCTGATGCAAATATTATGATGGAATACATGAATGTAAATGAGATGAGAATGTTTTCTAAGATATGCAAATGATGATGCAACTGATGTGCAACTAAATGAGAATTATGTGTTTTTGGTTAATATCCAGTGTACTCAATCCGTTAATAATAGAGATGACACCATTGTGAAATTATTTCAGCATTGAAAAGCCCCATAAATACACATGCAATACTAACATGAATGCAGTCTAACTTAACTATGCAAATATCGTTTTCAAAATTTGTCATTTATATTAACCAATTTGTCATGATTTTTATCATCATTGGGCCTTTAAAATGTTGAAAGTGAGTACAAGCATCGATGGCATATTTTAGACCAAGATGACCTGAGTACTACTTTCATTATGTTTTAAAATTGCAAGTTAACACAAGCATCTAAGTATAATTAAACCGAGATGACCTGAGCATCGCTTGCGTAAACAGACAAGAGTTAATATTTTTCCTATGCAAATTCAGAATTTCATCAGTGATACTTTGTAGTGCACATCTCACAACAACTTGCATAGTAATAATGATAAACTCAAAGACAACAGACAAAGAAAAATCATTCTCCTTCCTTGCTCCTCTAGTTTGATACATCATCGAGGACTCGAGAGATATGATATCAAAAATCAAAGTAGAACAATTGGAACTTTCGTGTTTAACGTGATAAACCCTTGATTCAGAAAGATCATCATTCATTTGAAGTTTGTGTTTGTAACTTTGGTCCGACGACTGTTTGCTTGTTGGTTCAAGCTCAAAGTTTATTTTCCCCTAGTGAGTGCAATATTTTTCCCCTAGTCCAAGGTGAGACACGACCACGAAAACCAATACCTACCTAAAGACCTATCCTAGGGGCCTCGGCGGCTGATCAACAGATTAGCCTTGCCTACGTTATACACTCAGAGACCACGTAGTTCGACTGATGACCCAACCAAGATTTACAAGACAAAAATATGAACATAGCGGACACCTAAAAGACTGACCTAAATGTCTCAGGGGACAATCAAAGATCACCCTTGCCTATGTTCAAAGCTCAGAGATGACGTAGTTCGAATGAAGACTATGTTTTTGACCTATTTTTTGGATTTTGACATGTTTTGAATGTTTTTGGGATTTTGATATGTTTTGAATGTTTTTGGGATTTTGATATGTTTTGAATGCTTTTGGGATTTTGATATGTTTTGACCTTGAGAATGTACAAGAATCCAATCCAATGTAGGACATGCCCCCAGTGTGATGCGATAAGACAAACTAATTTTTAGAATGGGCCAAGTAATGCTAGGGGATACCATGATACAAACACTGGATCATGCTATGATGCAAACATGGAATCGTGACAAATAAAGAGATGGAAGCATGATGGATGAACACTACATAGCAAGTCACGTAGCCCAAGATAGATGGAGAGTGCTTATTTTACATAAGGTGCCTATTTTCCAAGTTTTCACCAAGTTACTTGCCCAAAGTTCCACTGAAGTGGTTTTCACTAGAGGACAATCTTTTTTTCTTTACTGTTTTTCAATCCTTTTTTCTAATTTTTTTGGATTTTTGCATTTTTGGATTTTTTTGGTATTTTTCCAGGACCTTTATCAATGAACTGGATGAGCTAGGTGTAAAACCTTTTGAGATGCAAGCTATTGAGGGGTTCGTCAAACAGATCCCCTTATGGTGTGGATAACTAATATGCTCCTGATCCAAAGACTGATACTATAACAAAGGGACCCAATCAGTTAGGTTGAAATTTCCCCTTCTCTCTATCTTGTTGATTATGAGGATTTTCTTTTAAGACTAGGTCGCCTACCTGAAATGCTCTAGGTATTGCTCTGTGATTGTAGCTCCTAGAGATCCTTTGTTGATAAGCTTTTAGGTGATCAACTACATGATGTCCGAATTCATCCAACAATTCTAATTCTTGTAGCCTAGATACTCTGTAATCCTCATCTGAAATCATCCCTTTAAGTGACACACGCAGGGACAGTATCTCAACCTCAATAGGTAGAATAGCTTTTGACCCATAGACAAGAGAGTAGGGTGTTGCTCCTGTTGGGGTATGGATACTAGTTCTGTAAGCCCACAATGTCGAGTTTAGTTGAACATGCCAATCATGTCCAGCTTCATTGACAGTTTTCTTCAAAATATTCAAGATAGTCTTGTTTGAGGCCTCTGCTTGGCTGTTCCCTTGGGGATAGTAAGGTGTAGAAAACCTATGTTGGATATGGAATCTTTCACAAAGATCTTGAACATCTTGATTCTTAAAGGGTCGACCATTGTCTGTAATGATAGATCGAGGAACACCATACCGACATATGAGATAATTCAGGATGAATGATGAGATTTGTTTCTTGGTGATGGTGATTAGAGGAACAACTTCAATCCATTTGGTGAAGTATTCTATGGTTGTGATTATAAAATTATTTCCATCATAGGAAGAGGGGTGAATCTTACCTACAAGGTCCAATCCCCACTAAAAAAAAAGGCCACGTAGTTGTGAAAGGATGCAACTCTTGTGTAGGTGCATGTATCAAGTTTCTATGAATTTGACATTTGGAACACCTTTTGACATATTGAAATTACTCTTTCTCCATGTTCGACCAGTAATACCCCAATCGTAATAATTTCTTAGCTAAGGTTAAGCCACTTGAATGTGTGCCACAAATACCTTCGTGAACCTCTTGTAAAGCGGTTTCAACTTTGTTACGTTCTAGACACCAAAGAAGAGTACCATCCAAACCTCATCTATAAAGCACATCATCTATTAGGGTGTGGTGAGCCACTTGTCGAATGAAGTTCTATTTTTGGTTTTGAGATAAGTTAATTGGAAGGGTATTGTCTTGCAAGTAGGTATGGATCTCTCCATAGAGAGAAATTTGAGGGTCGAAAATATGGCATATCACTTGGGATTCTAGATCTTCATAGGCTAGGTTGGACACTTGTTCTACATGAATTCATAATGTCTTCGTTGTTCAGGTATCTACAAGAGAGAAGCAATGGTGGCCATTGCATCTGCAACTTTGTTTTCTATTATGGGAATTTGTGCAAAATTGATCTCAAAAAAGTACTTTTTGAAATCATCTACCATCCTCTTGTAGGGCAACAAATTGTCATCCTTTTTTTGATAATCATCATTGACTTGGTTAATGACCAGTTGTGAGTCACCATAGACTAGCAATTTCATGATTTTCCATTCAACCGCTATCTTGATTCCAATGATCAATGCTTCATATTCAGCTGTGTTGGTGTAGGGGAACATTAATCTATAGGATTTAGGAATTGTGTATCCTTGCAGCGAGACAAACAAGATTTATGCACCTGATCCATGTTGTGTATAAGAGCCATCAAAGTATAGCAGCCACTGTTGTGTAGATATGGTTAGGATATCATTATCAGGGAATTCAATATTCATTGGATTGTTATCTGACAATGGTGCTTCAACTAGTTGATTTGATATGGCTTGACCTTTAATTGCTTTCATATCCACGTACTGGATGTCAAACTCACTTAATATCATGACCCACTTGGCTAACCTCCCTGTTAAAGCAACTTTGCTGAGTAAGTATTTTAATGGGTCAACTTTTGCAATGAGTTTGATGGTGTGAGTTAGCATGTAGTTCCTTAATTGTTGTGTAGCAAATACAACCGCTAAGTAGGCTTTCTCAATAAAGGTGTAAATGATCTCATAACCATTTAAGGTCCTGTTGATATAATAGATGGCTCTTTCTTTTCCTACAGAATCTTCTTGTGCTAATAAGGCTCCCAAAGATATCTCGGTTGTTGCAATGTATAGTAATCACGGTTTTCCCTTGACTGGTGGTATCAACACAGGCGGTGTCATCAGGTACTGCTTTAGTTGACTGAAGGTAGTTTCACATTTTTCATCCCACTTGAAAGAGACATTCTTGTGTAATAAGTGTTTGAAAGGATGAGTTTTATCAACTAGTTGAGCAATGAATCTTCTGATGGACTGAAACCTTCCTTGTAATGATTTGAGTTGGTTAATGTTTTTAGGAGGCATTTCCATCATGGCTTTGACCTTTGCATGATCCACCTCAATGCCTTTAGCTGAGACAATGTATCCCAAAAATTTAGTTGATGTTACATCGAACACACATTTCTTGGGATTTAACCTCACCTTGAATTTCTCTAATCTTGTGAAGATTTTGTCTAGAATCTCTAAGTGCCCTCTAGTGTAGGATTTTTCCAACAGATCATCTACATAGTCTTCCATAAAATTATGCATCATACCATGGAAGATGGTAGTCATAGCTCTCTGATATGTAGCTCTAGCATTTTTCAACCCCAAAGGCATCACATTCTAGCAAAAAGTGCCCCAAGGACATGTGAAGGCCATTTTATCTTGATCTTTAGGTGCTATCTTTATTTGGTTGTATCCTGAAAAGCCATCCATAAGTGATAACATTTCATTCCCAACAGTCAAGTCTACAATCAGATCAATGTTTGGTAGAGGAAAATCATCTTTTGGAAAGGATTTGTTAAGATCTGTGAAGTTCGTGCATATCCTAATGCTCTTATTTGGTTTGGATACCAAAAAAATGTTTGGATATCCATTTGGCATAGTCAATAGATCTTATGAATCCTGCATCTAATAGATTTTTCAACTCAGCTTTCACCAGAAGGGTGATATGAGGATGCATCTTTCTTAGTTTTTGCTTTACTAGTTTTGTGTTGGGTGGTAAGGATAGATGATGCATAATGAGTTCTGGATCTATGCCTGGCATATCAACATATGACCAAGAAAATTTGCTTTGCCTCTCCTCAAATAATTTGATGAAACAAGGTTTCTCCTCTTCTGTCATGGATTCCACTAAACGCAGGGTCTTCACTATTTCAGCTATACCAACATTGATGGATTGTGTAGGTTCTATTAGTACTGAAGATCTCTCTTGGTAGTGTTCTGGGAGAGTGTCAAAACTTCCATCTCTTAGTGCCTCAGGGAGGTTTTCACCTTGAGATACGCTTTTTGTTTTTACTTTTTCCTGATTTAATAGTGCCATCAAATGGTTTTCACTATTACACCCATTTCTTATATTTTTCATTTTGCAATTGAAAGGTTTGACACTCCCTTCGTCAGGAGCTTCATTCTGAGATTCAATGGTACAACATGTGTGAAGATTATCGGAACATAGGAATTTCACGAGGGCGTCATCGTTTGAAAAGGTGGGTATGTCAAGTGGCTCATTTTGATCCCAATGAATTAGTTCAGGATGCATTAAGGACAAGGAATCGTTAGATTGGCTAAGGTCATAAGGTGTAAGCATCAGGATAGCCATGTTGTCAAATTGTCCAGTGAGGTCTAAGATGTTACTCTCTTCTGATGTGTCTATCTCGCTCGAAGAATGATCGTCTTCACTTGAGTCAACGACATATTGTGGTCCCTATTCAAGTGGTCTAGAACCAGAACTTTGTCCTTTCATACATATTGGTGTATACTTTTGGATTACATTGATCTCTTTGTCATGGAAAGATTCTTTAGAGAGGGAGTCCCATTCATATTCATTGGAATTTGTCTCATGATCCTCACTAGCCTGTAGTTGTAATATTCTTTCGACAACTCTTTGAGTAGCTTCCTCTTTTGAGTCTTCTTTGTATCCTAGTCTTGTTTTGTCTTAGGGATTCATTGTGACGAGTTGTATTGGTTCACTGATGCCTTCTTTTCTTTCACCCAAAGGACCATTTCCTTCATATCCCATCTTTTTCAGGATTGTCTAACCTTTTCCATACTTATCTATGCATATATTGGATACTGATACCTGTGAAGGTTCTTCATCTTTGTATAACTAGTTTAGGACAACCCTGTCTTCTGATTCCTTTGCTTGAGTGCTTTCTTTTATAAACTTCCCATCAAAGAGCATGATGGGTTGTAAGGATTGTTGTCTTGAGGTGGATGGTTGTCCATGTGACTTAGGAGAAGATGAAAGTTGTGATAAGTATGAAGATTTCTCAAATGAGTATTCCCCCATGCCCTTGTATTTTGTTTGGATCTTTTCTAACTGTTTTGATAAGGCATCAAGTTGACTTCCATTGTTGCATGAAATAGAGTCAACAACCCCTTTGTCTTTTCATTGAGCCTTTTCCTCATACTGTCTTGATGAAGAACCCACTGGACTTTCTTTGTTTGATGGATCAGAGTTGATGACTTCTCTATTATGTGGTACAAAGGTATCTTGACTTGTTCTGAGTGCATTGCAATATTGGGGATTGTTAGAATCGGCAGCAATGGTGACCTCCTATCCGTTGAAAGGAAACTCCAGGCACTGATGATAAGTTCATGGTACCACTTGCATTTCATGAATCCATGGTCATCCCAAGAGTATGTTATATGTCAATTCCTTGTTTAACACTTGACACACTATGTCATTGACAATTGGTCCCACTTGAATGGATAAGATGATCAATCCTTGGGAGGATCTTTCTTCATCATCATATGCTTTTATGGTGATTTTCCTTCTAGGATCAATAGCATTTTTAGAATATCCTAATGCATGAACAAGCTTGAGAGTGTAGATATTTAGGCCTGATCCTCCATCTATAAGGACATGTTTGATGTGATGTTTATGGATTAGGACTTCGATGTGGAGAGCAGTGTTATGTGGATGGGTGGTGGATGCATCGTCATGTTCAGAGAATGATAAGCAATGAGGTGCAGTCAAATGTCCCACCATAGCTTGAAATGTATAGACTTCCAGATTATTTGGTACTATGGTGGCAACTAAAGCTTGTTCTAGGATTTCCTTGTGTGTCAGTGAAATATTGAGAAGTTCCAATATGGATATTTGAGCGAGTATCTTCTGTAACTCATCGACAATGTTATATTGAGTTACAGGAAAAATAGTCATTTTGGATGTGGAAGGGGTAGCTCCTTTCAATGTTACCTTGTCTTGTCCTCTTGAAATCGCATTGTTAGGTGTATTGTCTTGATCGTTTGTGATTTTGATGACGTTAATTTGATTGTCATTCATGTCAACGTTAGTGCTAAGATTTCTAGGTACAAGGCCATTGACTTGATGTGAGATGGTGTCATCATTGTGTTGGATTTCATTAGTGCATCCTTCCCTTGGCTTCCAATTTCAATGTCTTGGATGGAATTCTCAACCATCTCAACACAATGAATGGTAGAATCATAAACATAGTTTATGTTCTTGCCTTTGGTATTCAATGTAGAGGACTCTCCCTTTTCATAATTGGGTAAAGGGTTCTTGAACACTCCCTGATCACTATTTGTTTGAGGTCCTTCAATGTGTACCTTTTTGTTATCAATGAGATCTTGGATTGCGTGTTTTAATTGCCAACAATATTTCATCATATGACCCTTGTTTTGATGATAATCACAGTAATAGGCATCGTTCCACCTAAAGGGTTTCACTTGCAGATCCAAGTTTCATGCTTCTAGCACTATTTTAAGCTTAGCCTCAGTAAGTTCCTTTAAGGCAAAATCTAAGGATTGTCCCAATGGTGTGAATTTCCATCGATTGGAAGGTTTTGGAAACGGTGTTTCTTTAGTCCCCGGATTAGTCTGATTGTTGTTTTTTCTAATATTTTGAGTGTTGGGAGGATTGTTGGTCTGATTAGTCTTGGTGGCAGCTGCTGTTAGGTTGAATATGGGTTTGGTATTTTGATTTTCAGATATGACCTCATTGTTACCCACATTCTTGTTTCGTTGCCAAAATTTAGGTTTGTCCCCACTGTTGTAGTTGTTAGAGGAAGTGGATGAGTTGTTTTCATTGTATATTTCAAGGGCCCCTTTTTTTACTAAGGCTTCCTCGATTTTAACTTCGTTTCCAATCAATTTTTCAAAGGTAGGGGGACATTATAATTCCAACCTATAACTCATCTCATCGTTTAGGTTATCAATGAAAATCTCTATCTTTTCCTTTTCGGGCATGGGACAAGAATACCTTGCAAACAATCTCCTCATTTTTGCAAGAAAATGAGGAAGGACTCACCCTTTTTCTGCTTCAAGTTGCAAAGGTCTTTCATGGTGATATCATGTTGGATATTGTAAGAGTATTGAGTGATAAATCTATTGATCAACTCTTCAAATGTGTTGATGGGGGGTGTAATCTTTGAAAACCATTCAAGGCATGTCCCTCCTAGAATTCATGGAAAAAGTCTCATCAAATAAGTTTCCTCATGTGCAAATTCTAGACTCATAGTTCAGAATTCCCTTACATGATCTAATGGATCAGTTTTACCATTGTATTTATCATACTTTGGAAATTCACTATGTTTAGGGAAAGGAATCATGTTGATGGATGGATTAAAGGGATAAGGACAAATTTCCTTGATCAAGTACCGTTTCAAAGTTCCCCTTTGCATATCTAGAACTTGTTGTTGAAGGTTCTTCATTTGGTGAGTTAAAGTAACCACTTGTTTTGTTTCCTTTTTAGGATTTTGGAGAGGTGTTTTTAATATGTTGATGTTAAAATCAGGGGGAAGTTTGACTCCTTGATTGGCTAACATTAATAGGTATTTTTCCCCATTTCTTTCAAAAAATATTTTCCAAAAAATTATGGAAGTTGGGGTCTTGTTCCACTTGTCGAATATCCTCATCGTTTATTTCTTCCCCTTGAGTGTTGTTGAGTCCAAGAATAGGGATTTCTTTTGCATCAACCATGTTGCTAGGGATCTCACTATTTTGAGGTTCAATGTTGGGAGTTTTGATATCAAATGCTTCACTACTTGTACTTCCTATGTTTTCTGTTTCAAAGTTGGGTGTTCCAAGTTCCTTGTCCTTAAGTATTCTCCTTTGTGACCTCGTTTGGACGGGCATACAAGTGTTATGATTTAGACTAAGTTTTTGATCTAAGTTTGAAATAGTGCCAAGGATTACAACTAAGTCAAATAGAATGAAAAATTCCATTGATTAGACTAAGTTTGATTTGATTGCATGACATAGTTTAATGATTAAAGGATGAAAAATACCGAAGATGAAACTAGGTTGTACAAACAAAGATGTGATGGATATTGATGATTTAGGTACTTTGAGATGTTTAGATCTAGGTTTAGATTTAAAAGTTCCACTTGTATAGGTCCGTTTCGACAATGTTTAGACTTCTAAGGTATCTAAGGAATGATCTTGGACTCGAAGTTTTGACTCAATAGGTGTAATTAAGGTACTCAAAACGTTGGAAAAGTCTTGGATTTTGACAATAGTGTACATCATGTATAACTCTAGATTGTCCTTGCAAGCTCTCTTGTAAAAATTGAAGGTTAACCTTTCTCTAAACTCGTAGAGCATAAACAAACATTTTTTATGTTATTTTGGACTAAGAGGTTTGATCTTTGGTTTTTTAATCTTGACCTTTCATGAAATCATCATGTAAACCACATATTATGATTCTGTTTTGCCTAAGGAAAGGTTGAACATTGCTGAAAGGACTGATTTTCTGAAGATGGATGGACCTAAGTTACCGACTTGTCTACCTCAATGAATGTAGTTCTAAATCAAGGTTTTCTCTTTCAAAATGTAACATTTTTTATGATGTTTTGTTTGAGTTTCATTTTGAAGACACATCAAGTAGAATATACACTCCTAAGGCTGTGTAAGACTATATTATTTTAGATTCCATGCGGGTTTTACCCCAACCACACTATCTTTAGTGGATGAATTTAGAAGTTTGGCTGCACGGGCTCCCCCTTATAGTGCACTCTCTTCTCAAGCCAATGAAGCTTTCAATCCCCATGAAACTCCCATGGAAAATTGATCACCTCTACTAAAAACTGTGAGAATGTGGATGCCTTGGCAACGACCGTTGCTACACCAAAGAATAGATAAAGGATTTTGGAAAATCTACAAGGGTTTTAATGCAGACATTCGATTCGTGGGGGATAATCCATTCGGCGAGAGTCCCTTTTGATCCATCTCGTCAGAATTATCCTCACGATGCTTGAAATTTCCTCAAGTATCCACATTTATATCCCGGTTGGATGTTGTTTGGCTTTAGCATGTTACCGGTTGGGTCGTTCCCTTGGGTGATTAATTTTTCCCACAAGGCAGGCCCTCTAGGATAAACAAAAGCAAGCAAGTATACCCCTAGTTTGATCGATCTTTATTTCACATGAATAAAGAGAGAAATCATGCCATATACTCCACTTACACTCGCACATAAGCAAGAATGGGTCTAGCTTTTTGGATCACCCAGTTAAGGGGAGAGCATATGCCTGCCATTCATCACATACAAAAGACATGGTGTTAATTTTCCATTAATTAAGCTATGTTCCTAACTTAACCAAAAAGAAACATGATGTTCATTATCCCTTTACTTAAGCTACATTCCTATCTTAACCAAAGGAAACAAGTAAATAACGTCCAGCTCTTGCAATATGTTAGTAGTTTATGTTTTGAGTCTTTGACAATGAATCTGGGAAAACCTGCAAATACACAACACAGAATGTGAGTTTCTGAATTTGGTGAAAAATTGCAAGAGGTGCCAAAACAGAGACAAGAGGCACGAAAATAGAGACAAGAGGTGCCAAAACTCTAAAAACAGTGCAAAATGGTCTCAAAACAAGTGAAAAGGGTCCCAGAACAAGATGCAAGAGGGGCCAAAATAGGTGCAAGAGGTTCCAAAACTCTAAAAGTGGCCCAAAATGGTCTCAGAATAGGTGAAAACAGTCTCAGAACAACTTGCAAGAGGTGCCAAAACTCTGACAAGAGGCGTCAAACAGGTGCAAGAGGTGCCAAAACTCTAAAAATGGCCCAAAATGGTTTCGAAACAGGTGAAAACAGTCTCGAGACAACTTGCAAGAGGTGCCAAAACAGGTACAAGAGGCACCAAAACTCTCAGAACAAGCCAGAATGGTCTCAAAATCGCTGAAAATGGTCTCTGCACTGCTTGCAAGAGGTGCCAAAACAGATACAAGAGGCGCCAAAACTCTAAAAACAACCCAAAAATGCCTCAAAACAGCTCAGAATTGCCTCCAAACCGGTGCAAAGCATTCCCAAGTCATAAACCTTGAACCTACAATCATGAAATCATAAAAAAAGATAGCAATAAGTGAAGCTAAGGCCCCACAATGGGCGCCATTTTGTGCGTGTGTTGTGTTGGTTTGGTTTTTTGCTGTAACCAGGTTGGTTTTCTAATCTACCTATGGAATTGCCAATTTCAATCAAGGGCAGCTCGAAGGACCTGGACTAATTGACGAGGACTTTAAAAAGCCTCTTACACTTCGGGCTCTGCAAGACCTGGGAGGGTGATCCCTTAATTCTTTCATAATCTTTGCACTATTATCATAAACAACATTAACAACAACAAATAATCTCATTTAATAGCTCAACATAATAGGATAATACTAAATAGAATTGGTTGTTCATTAGTAATATCAACTATTTGGAGCATGAGATAACCACAACACTATAACACATAGGGATTTAAAATGGTTTTGAATTTATAAAATATTTTTGAGATGCACTAAGCTGCAAGATAAATCAGTGCCTAATTCTGGGCCATGGAGTCAAACACATAAAAATAATTCATTAGCAAATGACATTCAACTAGTGGATTTAAATTGTTAATGCCTTGCATGAACTACTAGTGTCTTACACCAACAATCCCACTCCTGTTATCAATCAAACTCTCCTTACCAAATCCAACCTGCATACTTGAAATCACTGTTATCTGCTAAAAGCATTTAACCATTTCCTTGAAATAGACCCATAAACAAATAACACAATCTCATGAAATTTGAGATGAAAAACTCAAAGATACTGTGTATTATTGAATTCATATGATTAAACTGTACAAGTATGGAGACAGTTTGAAGATATTCATAAATGTGCACACACTTTCATGATTTATTTGCATAAACTGGTTGTATTTGCTTATGAAATCAAAAAATTACAGCTTACAGACTCAAGTTATGACTCATAACTTGACATTTTCTATCTACCCCAGCCTCATACAAAACCTCAGAACTAGAACTTAATCTCTAGAACTAGAATAATGAGAAGAGAAGAGAATATAAAGAAAAGAGAAGCTTTAGAAGAATCCCTAAAACTGATCGGGAAATGCCATCTGGAATCTCAATTCACCGCTGATCAACAAGCTGCTCAAAGCATCTCTCCTCTCTTTGTAACTGAATTTGCCTCTTCATTTTCCTTTGTCCAAGTTCTCTTGTAACAAAAAATTCTGCCATGTGATGAATTCACAACTCATTTACCAGCTGCATAAAAAATGCCTTCATTTCTCGTGAAATTTTCACCTTACTTTATTGCCTTAATTTCTATTGCTGCATATTACTTTATTTTCACCTTGTATTTTATTGTCCAACAATAAAATATTTCACTTTTATTTTTCATTCTCCAGCAAGTGAATCTACATTCACATACATTTTAAAATATTTTCCATTTAAAATAAAATCATGGGCCCACCTCATATTTAACACTTCACTCACCCTGTACATTTGCACTTGTATTCTATATCCAACAGATAGAAATTCTTCATTTTAAAATATTTTGGGCAGTTGCTTTTACCTTTCATTTTCAATTACAATATTTGCCTTTTTATCGGCCCTTTAAAAAACGTTTAATTTCAGGGAACATTTTAATCTTTTACAATTTTTTGCCCTTTTAATGGAAACCTTTTGAAAGAATAAAGCTCCCCTGTGTTCACAACTTATGGGCCCCCCACATATTTAGCAATTTACTCACCCATGCAAGCAACATCTACTTTAAAAGTTTTGCACTCATTTTAAAACCTTGAAATATAAAATCATCGACATTTTAAAATCTTTACTCGTGCATTCAAAGAGAAACCACCTCCGGGCCCGCCAACCACGTGTCACATTTTCGCAATCTCGCAAAAATTAAAGGTCGTGCAGGTTTGGATTGCGATATGGCGGGGGACGGTTGAGATGAGGCTGCATTTGCATCTCCAATCTCCAGCTGTTGATTTCATTTTGGCTTTCTTTGCGTTGCCCTAATTCTTTTCCTCGACATTATTTCTTTTGTTTACTCTGCAACTTTCATCTGCAACATGGATTCCATTGCAAACCTTTCTCAAAAATTTCTCCTCTCAATGTGCAGTTTTTAACATAATGCTTCCATTCACTGGATAGAAAATCTACTCTATGCATTTGCTTTAAAATTCTTTGAGGCTTCACCATAAATCTGTTTTGTATGCATGCCTCCTTATTAGCACTGGAAATCAAAGAATGATCTCAGGTTTCCAAAAAAATTTCAACATCCATATGATGGGTAAGCTGCAGTGAGGGAACTCTTTCTTCCACAAATACAATGGCGCCCAGTTCAACTTCACAAGAACGCAGTTACTTGAAAGTTTTCTACATTCCATTTTGTGCTTACCATGCAGGGATGACATTCCACAGGATTATATTTTATTCAGTATTTTGATGAATATCTCCACCCCTCTGCTCCAGGCCACATTTGATGGCAATCTTATGCTCTGCACCATGCTCTGCATTTCCTTTCATTTCTTCCAGCACTGGTTGACCCACTTCTTGCAGTTTTATGCTCTATGTTTTGATGGATACCCACACCTCTCTAAGCCGCGCACTGGATTTTGCTTTCTCTTTTGCTGGAGTAGCTCCCCCCTGTTGCATCTGCATAAAAAAATTTATAGCCTTTTCAAAAAATGCACTTAGCGTTTGAGCCGCCCCATGGTATTCCTTGAGATCACACTATTTGGGGTTTATCTTTTTCACAGATTGCACGCCCTTTGGAAAGCATGGCGTGGCATTCTCCATATGCATTTGTTTATTCAAAAGTGTCTAAGAATCTACAAATCCATTATGTATACCTTTCAATAGGTGTGTGGCGCAGCCCTCTTGTCATTTACCAATTTGTTTTGTTAACAAATACACTTCAGTGTGTTTGGGTTGCACTGCAACCATTCAGTGGGTGTGGCTACGTATGCCATCCTCTACCTTTTTCTCTTTGTAACCTTGTTTCAACTGGTGTGTGGCTTTCTTGATGTCTCATTTATTTGACTCATTTTCATTTACCATGCTTTGATGGTATTGGCTTCTCAAAAAAATTCTGAAGCTCCTCTCACCATTTCTATGGTGTACAGCCCTAACTTCTATGGTGTGCTACCAATTTCACACATTGACTGCATTTATTAAAACATTCAACCCTCCCCGTGTGTATTTTCTACAGAGTTAATGAAAACTTTTCATTGAACTCATCATGCTTGATGCACAAGTTGTTCTGTTTGGCAGCCTTAGACCCCTCCATGTGTGCATTTCCAGTTATAATTGCTTGAGAGTTTTAGAGCCTTATACAAATTTCATTTGTTCACTATGCTGACATGTATGCTGACATGTCTCCTCAACACTTTGGTGGTTACCCATACAAACATGAAAGTCTCTACAACCTTCAACTACCTTCATTCTGGTGTTAGCTCTGTTCTCAGACTGCACATCATCTCTTCCATTATGTTTTTGATTGGGGTTTTTAGCAGCTGTGCCTTCATTTCATTCAGGAACTCAGGCGCATTCCATAAGCCTTTAATGAATGTCCATACCCATTTCAGCTGTGCACTATTTTTATTTGCATTTGTTTCAAAATTTTCTAAAGCTTGGGAGGTTGCGTGCCATCTTCCCATTCCAATGTATAAATTGTTCTCTTTTTTCAAAACACAGAGGATCCATTACACTTTTACACATTTTTTGGAACATTAAAGCACTACTCATTTGATTCACACCATGTTGTCTTTAGTTCAGTTCTTCTCTTAAGTGCATATTCCTTCCTTCAACAAGAATAATCTCAACATTACTGTATTTGTGGAGTTGTTACATATCTCATTCACATCTTGCAGAGAACAATCTTATATCTTCAAATTGTCTCTCTTGCTTAAGACCAATTATCCATTTTTGATTTCACATTGAGCCATAGCTACAATAAACATATGCATCCACATAATGGGGAATCCCACCAACATTAGCTTAAATACAAACTTTGCTTTCAACATTATGTAGTTGTTCAAACATCAGGGTATGAATAAATAGTGTTGCAACATCATTCCCATGGTGAGTTCAAGTGGAGAACCACCCTCACCATCAAGCTATGAGAGAGAACTTCAATACCTGCTGCCTCATTATGACAAATGAAGTAAACCTTCCACATACTAAGTCATTCAAAACAGTTTTCTTGAAATTAACATTCTTCTACTACACTCAAAATCAAGAGTAGAAGCCCCAGATTGACACCATATTGATGAATTTCACAACTTTGATCTTAGATCACTGGGAGTGTTTATGAAAAATAACATGCCTCAAGTTGTTTGAGACAGAGTGATATTGATCACCATTTTTTGTCACCACAAATAGGGAATTTGATACCATGTATATCCAGCCAAAACAACTTATTTGGAGTGGTTGCAATGTTGTAAACAGTTGCCATGTCATAATTGAGTGAGGCATGTCGGGTCCAGATGTGGGCCTGGCTAATTTTTTTTTCATTTTCGGACAACCTTCATGCTCAATTTGACCTTGATACTGCCTTTTGAATGCATCTGGCAAGAAAACATGAAATGGGTTTCCATCAAAATGTGCTTTCAGGCACTTTTAGAAAATGAGCAAAACTGGCCGAGTAAGCTCTGGAATTGCTCTTGAAAACTGAGCAAACAACCTCCTTAAGACATAAAAACCTACAAAAATATAGCCATTGGTCCAAAGAATGAAATTCAAAAGATGGCTCAGAAAAAGGAGTCACGAGGTGAAAGTTATTAACTGTCAAAGCTGCCCTCTCAGACTTTCTACAACAAACAACTGTTATGAACCAATTAAAACTGATGAAATCACCTCGTTGCAAAAATATCAAATCAGCTCCTGGTGAGCTGCCACTGGTCGCAATAGAACACTTTGGTACATTGAGCATGTGTGCAAGAGGGATTTGCTTGAATCACTTCCCATCAAAAGATACTGAAGGTCAAAGTTGACCTCTCATAAAGGTTTCTAGAAATGCAGATGCAAAACAGGAGAAATTGCATTTTGTTTTGATACGCTAAAAACAACAAATCAACTCGCGAGGATCTGAAAACTGACATGCAAGCTCATTTAAGCATGGAGAATGCAGAAAAATATTCATTTTAACTTGATGATCAACGGATTGCAAAATACAGGCTCAAACAGAAGGCTACTTTGCAAAACTGAATGTTTGCAAACTGCAGAACAGTGAGAAAACCCTCTAGCTTCCCTTTTCGAGACCTTGACAAAACTCATCATGAGAAGCTGAAAATTGACTTGCACGTTCACATATGACACATGAGTGTGTCCGCAAAGGGATTTTTCTTAGAAATCAATGGGCTTCAAGTTACGATCCTCCAAAATAGGTTTTTCAGGCAAGTTCATCAGGTGCACTTATGAAAGTGTAGAGACAAAATTTCAAAATGGGCATCTCAAATTTGCAAATTTTGAGAGTGCCAACATGTCGAATGTGGAGAAGTATTCTAATGTCAGCACAATCTTTAATGAGACGGTTTACATTCAAAGTTTGAAGCAAGTAAAACTACTCTATTCGTAATACAATTAAATCTTTCAAATATGTATCATTGTCCTCTATTTCTAGGGATTTATTAAACCGTTTGGCCCTCAAATTTCTATGGGCACAAAGGTTGTTAAAATGACTACCTAGAAAACAAGATTTGATGCTTAATATGCAAGCTAAGATGATTTCTATGTGCAAATGTGTGCTGGAATGATTAGTGGTATGCTTCTAAATGAAACAAAATGATGGAAAGGATAATGGATGCAAAGATAAACGAAGGATGATGTTGATGATAGATA
Organism: Sequoia sempervirens; assembly: GCA_007258455.2. NCBI lineage: Eukaryota > Viridiplantae > Streptophyta > Pinopsida > Cupressales > Cupressaceae > Sequoia > Sequoia sempervirens. The sequence goes on from VDFB02168118.1 coordinate 55,831,264, forward strand.
AACAAGTGGAGATGAGTGAGATGATATGAAACTATAGTGAACTATCCATGATTATGCATATGCTCAAATGCAAACATAAAACAAACTAACCTAAAATGTAACTATGATGCAATGGGGATGATAAAATGTAACTATGAAGCAATTAAGTAATCTAAGATGAGAATGCAAAGTAAGACATAATATGAAAACTAAGTATAAGACTCCATGAAAGGTCCAAGCTCCTACGAAAAACCTACATGGTAACAATACTCAAAGTGTGGATGAAAAATGACATTATAACACTATTCCAATTTGTTTCTCAAAATAGCATTATAACATTACTCAAAAGGTGGATGATAAATGCTAAGGAAAGAGGGTGTATTTATAGGGTTTCTCAAGCATTTTGTGAGGTGGCACCTATCAACGGTCTAGATTCGAAGGAGAAATAATAGACGACGAAGATGAAAGGAATCAGGATGTTGTCCCCTTGACCAAGGACAACATGCCATGTGTGTGGAGAGAATCCTTTGACCAATTGGAAGCATGCCAAATGTATGGGATTCCCAAGTGTGTGAAACAAAGACCCATGTGCTCCAAATTTGTTGGAAGTGTGGGGAATAAAGCCATGTTCTTTTTCTCATTGGTGGAAGTGTGTGAGGATAATTCTAATTAATAATTAGGCTTATTTATTTTCATGTGACCTTTATGAGGTGGCACACAAAAATTTGTAGAAATGTGCTCTAATTCTTAATCAGGAATAAGGAAGGTTAATTAAATAAACACGTTTAGGGTATTTTGTTTATTTAATTATTTAAAAGAATGTGAATTAGAAGAATTAAAAGGAAAGTGAACAATATAAATAAAGTAAGACCTTATTTATATGTAGTTGAAGCATTAATCAAATAGGTTGTATTTAATTAATTGAATATGATGACCGTTTTTGGGTGTATACACCTATATCTGCTAAAATTTTGAGTATCATTTTCATGTTATCACATTCATTCAGAAATAAGATAATATTTCATATGTTATTGAATGATATACTAATGGTTCTCTGATCATTTTCTGCCAGCATACTAAGTTCACATGTGGAGTTCTACAATTGATCTTTCTAGATCCAACTGATTTATATTCAAAATAGGAAGAATCTTCTATATGCAAGAAAAATATCTATTGATCTATATGATATTACATTGTTAATACTTGGATAATATCTTGATTGTTGTACTCGGTACATTGTGTTGTCCACATACATATCATTGTCTTTATTGTAAGCTAAATAAAATAAGATGGAAGATTGCAAATTTCAACTTTTAAAAACAAAGCTTGCCTATTTTTAACTCAACAATATACTCATAAATTACCATCCATTCCTCTCTAAAAATAAATAAATAAATAAATCCATAAATTACCATCGACACCTCTTCGGCATACTCATTGCACATCAAGGTGCAATTGCTTTTTATTTGAAATGTGTAGATAATAAAATGAAATATTGTTACTGATCTCTAAGGAAGAAACTAAGATATTATTAATGCATTCCGGAAAATTATGATTGTCGTATCTACTGTTTCTTTCTCAAAATTTGACGTCATAATTTTGATTTGAAATTACAATAATGGGTAAGATATATTGTGGTTGGCTTTAGGCAAATTCACCGCCGAAAATTCACTACCGCCAACAATTCACCACCATGACAAATTCATCTCATGGAAAATTCACCACAAACAATTAATGCCAATTATAGTTATATCACTAATGTCACTACCATAAATTAATTATGATCAAATCAAAATGTTGAAGACATGAGAACTATGAAAAATAGAACTCAGAATTATTACAATCGTTGTTGAGGTATTAAGATTGTTTGGTGGTCATTGTTGTCTAACCATAGATATCTGTAATTCAATAAAAAAAATAATGACTTAAAAGCATTGAATTCTATTGTTTTCATTTTTAATTTTAGCAGAGGCATTGAAACTGGAAAAGAAAGTGCTTACACAGGTGTTGAACCAATCCTTCAGCATTATTCTATGCTAAAGGAAGTTGTTGAGGAGAAAGGGCCGTTTTGCCTTTTTTTTTCTTTGATTTTGGATGCTACAAACCAAACCAAACCAAACAAAAAGGTAACATTGGAATTGGAGTTGTGTGTAATGGTTTTTAATTTGTAGAGGTCAAACAAATAATATTTATTCATATTCGTTTGAAACAAATGATACCATGGAAAGGGTAAATGCGTTGGCTATAAAATTTTCTAAATATTTGAAGTTTTAGAGAGGTCTCAAGTTCTAAGTTCTAGTATCAAATTTTGGATGAATTGTATATTTTGAAATATAGATATGAAAGTAAAAGTCATTTATTGTTTTGAGAAATGTTAGGTTGTGGAAGCATCTATTTAAAATTCTTAGAAGTGGTTAATATTTTTTTTTGGTAAGGTATAGTTTTTGAAAGTATGTGTTTATTTTTTGAGTTATAAGTATTGTTACAAGGATGTATTTTTAGTTGAATCTAGTCTTTTAGACTTCTATGGATTTAATGAACATTAATTACACACATCTAATGGATAGCATGTAAAACGATTAAAATGGAGGACCCATTAAGAGGCTAAAGGATCTAAAAAGAGATGAGAGGACCTTTTCTTTTTCCAATTAGCTATTCACTCAAAGATTGGATAAAATACTTGAATACCATATTTAATATAATTAGATGGTTTTCTTCTCTAGTTTCTATAGTGTGTGTTCAGTTTTGGTTTTTTTTAGTTCAACATTGATGAAGAGTACATGAGTTATCTAGTGGTATTTACACTACATAGAATTCTCACTTCTCAATTAATAGGGAAATAGACTATTTTGGTTTTAATCAATCTTTGGGTGTTTATACACTAAAAAGGGTTGTAAGCATTAGAAACATTTTAAAAAGAAATTAGAGTTGTTGGACATTAAGCGATATGTGTCATACATGAGGTATGTATTATCACCGAGATAGGGAATATGTGGTTAACTATTCTCATTATGATGTTCATACTATAATACAAGTACATATGATTCAAAGATGGGTATGCCTAGAATGATTCTCATTTTTATGTCAAGTTTGGGATTAGGGGATATAAAGTTTATAGTTGGCATAGAGCACAAGATGTTAGGTTCTGATTGTAGTAGATAGTGTTGACATAGGTTGATTAACTTGCCAAATGTACAAAGGGATAGACAGTTGTGGTGGGTATTGTTGGATACATTTATATTCATGATGCTTCAATAATAGTTTGGTCCCCTTTGGATCAAAGGGGATATTGTTGGGTCTTGTGATTGAAATAAGTTTTATTTTAAGTTATAATAAAATGGTATATGGGGCATGAATATCACTTTTGAAACACACCCTTGGGTTATATTTGCTAGTAGATGTATTAGTAAGGTCAATGTAAGGAATATTATTTGTCTTTGGAAATAATTATTTCTTATATAGGTAGTTAGGTAGTTGGGTCAAAAGTTTCTTGTATGTATTTTATTGTGAGTATTTATAAAGGCCTTTGGAATCAATGTAAAATTAATCTAGTATAATATAATTTCTAAATTTTCATTGATATTAATTACAATATAGTTTCATTTTACTTGAGTTTATTAACAAGAATGTTTTCATTCACTTTTGGAGGAAATGGTCATGAGAGTTCACCATTTTACATGAATTTATGTGTTCTTCAAAATTGTTCAAAGTATGTCTAGTTTTCAACAATTTAAGTGAATGATTAAAAAACAAAAAATAAGGTTGAGCAATAAAAAATCTATGTGAGGTGCAAAATAATGTTCTCCTAAGTTAGGAATAAAATAAGTTTTTATTTTCATTAGAGACCAAGTTTTCAAATTTTTAAAATATCAAATGAAAAAATAAAGCACAAGGAATCATACCAACTATATCTTGTGCAATAACAATGCTAGTTTAGACTGCCACAAGCATCCACATTCCCATTATTATAACAAAAATGTTTGAGTTCTTTTACACAAACTAATCCTTTTATGAAGTTCTCTATAAAAAAAAGTTGGGTGATAAATTCACATAATGGAGATAATTTCCAGACATTATAACTTTTTTATAGATATGTAAACTACTAGTGATAAGACCTTAATGTTTTAGAACTTAGTATCCCTTTATACGTTTAAATCCTTTTTCAAAAATTTTAGAATGTATGGAATTATATGAGGTTGAAATTATGAAACACATGCAAAGTGGGATCAAACAAAAAACAAGAACACCTTTCATGCACGAGAGTTGCAAACAATGGTTTTATATTTCTCAATATTAAACTTACAAAATAAAATAATAGAAAGAAGGGGAATGATTATTAAGAGAATCATAAATGAGAAAGGGATTAGATCATGACAAGTGTCTTCATCCAATGTGATGAGACATAATGATCTAATAATAGCTCAATCTAATAAAAGAAAAAATCACTCCTAAGTTTATCTTAAGTGCATAAAGTGAAATTAGCCTAATAATTAATTAAATATTAATTAATTATTAGTTAATTAATAATTACTCTAACAACCCCCTTAAGTGTAACTTAGGGAGTAGCTAAAAAACTCTAAAAAAAAAATGCATAAAAAATAAAGAATGTATAAATGAGTCCTAACAACAAGGCTGATGAGGTACCCATGTACAATAAAACACATGTCTCATAATTGGAGAAAAGGAGAAAACCTAATGGTGCCAGAACCAAGAAAAAGAATAAAGCTAGAAGTGGACTTCCTATCATTGACATCACTAGCCCAATATGAGTTGATGAAGCCAACTATCTCAGAATCTCCTAAAGTATAGTGAATACCTTAATGTGAGGTTCCTTGAATATATCTCAAAATACATTTGGCATCTTGTCAATGACTCTTGTGTGGATCGTGAGAGAATTGAGAGACAAGAATAATTGAAAAAGAAAGATTAGGGCATGAATGTGAACATTGAGAACAAGAGACTTCCAACCAATTTCCTATATAATGTAGCATCTACTAAAGGAGTAGTACAAGAGGAAGACAATACAATAACTAATTGAAATGGTGTGGGGGTAGGCTTGAAATCAAGCATGTCAAGAGCATACTTCTATTGAAAATAGAAATCTCATCTAAAGATTGAATAACTTGTAAACCAAGAAAGTAGTGTAAAAGTTTGAAACATTTCATCTCAAATCGCTCCATCAAAGCTTGTTGAACACTTTGGATCATGGATGATGAGCCACCTATAAGAATCAAATCATATACATATAGCACAAGCATCAAAATATTATGCCCATGTCTCTAAATGTATACTATAAGATCATAATGATATCATGTGAAGCCAAAATAAAGTAGAAGAGTGTTCATCTTCTCATACCTAGCTTGAGGGGCTTGTTTGAGACCATATAATGAACAAAAAATCATATAGACTAGTGAAGAGTCCTAAACAAATCCATGTGGTTGCTCCATATAAATATCCTCATGAAGATCATTGTAAAAGAAAGCACTCTTCACATCCATCTCCAATATCATGTTCATCCTTGTGAAGTTGGAAGTGAAAGTACAATGTGAATAGAACTCATCTTGGAAATAGGGGAAAATATATTAGAATATTCAATATCTTCAATCTAAGAGAATTCCTTTGCAACAAAACAATCCTTGAACTTATCAATGGAACCATTTGCAACATATTTGGTATAGTACACCCACTTGCATTGAACCAAATTTCTTCCCTTACAAAGAGGAATAAGATCCAAAGTTTTTTTCTTCATCAATTAAGAATACTCATCTACCATAGTATTGTCCCACTCGTGAATACCAATTGCCTCTAAAAACTTTTGAGGATCATCCAAAATGGTATGACTCAAAAATACTAATGCCTTATACTTATGCATGAGTACAACAAGAATCTAAAGGATCACCTATCAAAGGTTCAAATGCATCAATAGTATTGCAAGCCCCCTTGGGTAAGGGCTAAATATATGGAGGTAGAGGGAGAGTTGGAGCATCATCCTCATCCTCAAGAGATTAAGAGAGAGTAGTAGGTATTGAGAGAGAAGTTGATGATGAACAATTTATTTGAGGAAATAACTCGTCAAACTGGACATCCTGCCTAAAGAAGGCATCTTTGGAATCAAGATCAAACAATCTATATGCCTTAACATCCTCACAGTAGCCAAAAAATATGAGTGGTTGGATTTTCCTCTCCATGATTTTATGTTGAGCTTCTAGAATGAATGACCAAGCCTTAATACCAAATATTTTGAATGAAGATACATTAGGATTGGCATCGGACCAAGCCTCCTTAGGACTCATATGTCACAATGCCTTATGAGGCATATTAGTTTGAATATGATTAGAAAAACTCACTTCTTCAACCCAAAAAGAAGAAGGATCCATATCTTGTAATTGAATCATACATTTGGCAATCTCATGTAAAGTTTTATTATTTTTCTCTACAAAAAAGAATTGTTGTGGGGTGTATGGAACTATAAGTTGATGCTAAAGACCATGCTTAGTAAAAAAATCCCTAAAATCCTAACAAACATACTCCCCCATTTTCTTTGTGTATCTTCTTGATAGAAATACTAGATTGCTTCTCCACAAATGCCTTAAAGATCTTGAAAGAATCAAAGACATCACTCTTGTACTTAAGAAATTACACCCATGTACATTTGGAGAAGTCATCAATAAATTTGATCACATATTTGGCCCCTGAAAAAGAAGTGGGAAATTACATGAGGTCACTATATACCATCTCTAAGGGTGCCTTAGCATGTGTGGCTCTACTCATAGGAAAAGAATCTTGGTGATTTTTACCAAGGGAACAACCTCGAAAAACACCATTGGTACAAGAAATCTTAGGGATACCTAACACTAATGCTTGATTACTCATCTATTGGGGATATTTTTAATTGACATGACCAAAACATTCATGCCAAAGCTTACTCACAGTGTCTGCATGTGCTATGAAATATGAACTTGAACCAGTTGAACTATCAAAACCATCAAATCAAGATAAATGAGAGGAATAAACAATAATCCCAATAGCTACCACAACAATATCAATATCATTAAGGTCATGAATAACTACATCATGTGGAGTGAACTCTTCCAGGTTGGAAATTCTGATACAAGTTGATCTCACAATAATGAGTCCCACTTCCAAGACATCCTGGTTTTTACCTAAAATCACATATTTATTAGACAATTTAATGATTTAAACCTTAAGGGGTTCCATCTAAATGGTTTTAATTGAAGAGTGTTAGATAAGACCCCCTTAGATCAAACCCCTGTGGATAGAAAAACTTTAGTCTTAAATCATACCCACAATGGAGTCTCCTTCGTGCCTATCAAAATGCTGAAAAGAAACCACTTTTTTAACCTTTTGAGGGATCAAATAAATTTGTTTAGAAATAATGTTTTGTAAGTAACCCTTATTATAAGCTTTCCTAAAGTTATAATTTTAAATATTTTAATTTTATTATTATTACTATTTTATTTCTTGTGAATGTAGGTTTTCACCAAACATCAAGGTATTTGTTTCACATACACGAAAACAATAGAAAAATAAAGAAAATAAATTCTAAAAAATGTTTGCACACTAGCTATTGATATCCTTGTTCTAGAAAAATAAAATAAAATTAAGTTTTGATACATATGAAACAAGTTGTGTTACAACATACACCTATGTCTAAAATATAATTGCTCTGACTTCAAAAATTAATTTAAAAAATATGCAACAAAAAATTATGAAAAAATATCCATACACTAGATATTGATGTTAAAAATATATATTTTAAGTATTATAATTTTATCCTTTCTATAAAAAAATTATATGTTACGACATAAATGTCACTTTTTAAAAATGTTGTATTATAAAAACTAAGTTATTGAAAGTTACAAAAAAAAAAAACAATTTATTTCTAAATTAAAATAAAATAAAATTTAGAATCTATGCACAAATCCTCACAAATCACTAGTTCACATCTTCTCCAAATTATTAATGATTTAGTGGTTATAGGTTTCATAAAGCGAAAAATTGGTGAAAAATGTTGATTTCTATGTCCTACTTTGGCCAAAAAGTGGAACACTATATTGTGGGTTGACCCTACATTGATAGAAGGTTGATGGAGATATCAAGAACAACAAGAACGTACTAAAAAAAACCACCCTCAAATAGAACAATACCTATGCCCAAAACTAAAAGTTATGTAGAATCCCCTATTGCAATTTGTGTAGTATTGTAATTTGAGAGGGGTGAGACCAAATCCTAAGAATGAGTCATGTGATGTGTTAAATCAGAAACAAGTATCCAAGTAGCTATAAAAGGTAAGGCTCATGTAGAAAGAGCATGATATTTACCCGTATAGGAGGAAGAAGACTTAGGGGTTGAGATGTTATATTGTTACATGGATTCCTCTAAAGCCTCTAATATATTCCAACATCTAGTGACTGGATGTCCCTCTTTACCATAAAAAATCAAGGTTCACCTATTATCTTCTTTGTATTGGAGGAAGACTCACGAGACTTAGAAGATTAATTAAATTCCAAGGAGTGGTTTGAGGTTTTTGTTTTGACTTTTGAGATGGTTTGGAGGAATTCCTACTACCTGATGAAGTATCTAACTTTGGATTTTGTTTCTTCTTTTCTTTCCCTTTGGATGTATGTGGTACCAATGCTTGATTTTTGGAACTAGAAAGAGAGTCAAATAGAATCAACTTTTCCTATTCATGAGTCAAAAATTCATAAAAAAACCTTGAAATATGGCATGGTAAATTCATTTCCCAACACATCCATAGTAGAGTAGAAAGTAGAAAAGAAGACTTGAAATGGCCCTTTAAGCTTATAGATAGTATCAATAAAACACATTATTTGTCAGTTTTATTCTTCCCACAATCCTGCAAGAGTGGTCTAAGAGACTTGACTTCATCAAAAAGTCCTCAATGGAGGGGAAAGAGTCAAGTACAAGTGAAGTAAATCTTGCCTCACTCTAAAGTGCTTGCAACTCATTGATGGTGTCGAAAAGGTCTTTAAACTTATCTCACATATCCCTAGGAGAGATGCAAGATTCAATATCAAACATGAGATTATTTGAAACCTGTAGTGAAGTTAGTCCCATGGCCTCATCCATATTGTTCCTATGCTGGAGCATTTAAAATTAACAAGTCATTGTGGGTTGTACTTCATCCATTGCGGACAATAAACCCCTAAACATGAGCAATTCAATCATATGAACTTTCTAGATATGATAGTTATATGACGTAAGATGTTCAACTAAAGAGGTATCTACTATCGTGTTTGTGGTTTCCAAAAAAATTTATGGGAAAAGGATATTTTCCTTTGATGTATGTAGATATTGAAAGAGAAATTTTTACCTCCTTACAACAAGAAAAAGCAAACCCTAATACAACTTTGAGAGAAAAAAGCTTGAAAAAAGGAAAATCACATCATATTAATCTTTGTGTACTTGGTGAATTTTCTAGAAAATTAGACTATAGATCTATATTGAGAATGAAAACACCTTTCAAATGCCTATTCATTTAAAAAAAAAGTTTGTATGTCCAAGAACTATGACCCCAAAAGTGAAAACAAGATGATCTGACTTCAATAGCTTGTAGAAAATTCCTAGAGAAAAATATGGATAAAAATAACTACATCCCTAGAACAAGATTAGAACCAAATTTCTAATAGTATTTTGTTTGCAAAAAATGGACAACGAAGGAAAAATTTATACAAATTTTCCCAACTTGTCTTTCAAAGCAAGTTGGGGGATAAAAATTTTGGCCCTTGGTCACTTGGGTAATTGCAACTAGGCACAAGGGGCTGAAGTGTAGGCTTTTATGACCAATAGGATTAGGTGCTTGGCTGAAAGAGCTCATAGGGGCTTGAGCTGACATTGATGGTCATTGATGTGACTAGGTGCTCAGTAGAAAGGGGCTCACAAGGCTTGTGGCAAAGCCTAGGGTCACTAATGTGACCTATTGCGAGCTGTTGGAGGAAGTGGAGGCTATGTTGGTGCCATTGATTGGGCACCTTAGTGGTGGGAGCACTGATGGTGGGCCACTATGAGTGGCATGTGCTAGAAGTGTTCCCTAAATATTTAATATTTATTTTTTAATTTTACCATATGTGCAGCTTGTACAAGGATCGTAGGCCTTTGTACTTAAAAGAAAATTCCCTCAAAAGCTCCCATCAGTGAATATAGAAAAATTTATAGTCAAAAATCATCTTGGCCTCTCAAACACAATGGTGAGGTCCATTTTTCTCTAGCACACACCAAAATATGTCCAAGTCCAAACCTACAAAAAAGTGAAGATTCTAGATTTGATGCTCATATAAACCTAGTTGAAGAAAACCCTCAAATTTTGGGAAGGGGTTTGTTAACTCCACACTCTGATACCTTGTTGAATTTATGAAGCACACATAAAGAAAGATAAAACAACAAACAAGAACACCTTCCACGTATAAGAGTTACAAACAATGATTTGACTTATAGAATATAATAATATTTCCTAAAACATAAAACTTATAGAATATAATAATACAAAGAAGAAGAATGCTTATAAGAGAAAACCCTAAATGAGAAAGGGGATAGATCACAAAAAGTATCATCATCCTATGTGATGAGACATAATGATCTAATAATGGTTCAATCTAATAAAAAAAGGCACTCCTAAGTTTAGCTTAAGTGCATAAAGTGAAATTATCCTAATATTGATTAAACATTAAATAATTATTAGCTAATTAATGATTACTCTAACATATGAACCTAAGTTATGGATTTAGAATCTTAGTATCATCATGTGTGGTTCCAAAATATACTTAAATGACTCACAATTTACTTTATTTCAAGAGAAAAGAGCATATTTAATGAAAATATGGTGAGTCCCTCTAGTGTCTAGTTAATGATTTTTAAGTATGTTTCATCCTTCCTTAATAGTTTAGGTTATATTTTCTTGTGAGAAAAATTACCAATATATTAACAATGGGTGGGAATGAGTGTTGAAAATGAGGTGTTTTCTTAGCTTAATACTATGTAAAACTTTAATATTGTTGATCTAAGTAAGTCTTTTCTTTGTTACATATATTCTTTGTGGGTGATTATCTTGATTAATCCATTTTACTGTTGCAGAATGTAGAGAGAAGTTGATAGAAGAACTAGACATGATATTAGAAAGATCACACAAGATATACCGTGGAGAAACCCTTTCAGGAAAAAACTCCACCAAGAATTATTCTATTATTCAATCTCTGAATTACAATAGCTCCAATTCTTGCTTGAGAATGTCTTCTATCTTTACCAATCTTCTTCACACTAATAACTATTATTAAAAAATATCTTCAACATGAATGAGATATATAGACAATATGCAACCTTGTAATCTCCAAATGGTGATAATTACAATGCACAAGCTCAACCCTTGAAAAGGTATGCCATATTCCTTCAAGTTGAGTTATTCAGTGAAGACTAAAGCTTACAACATGTGCTTCATGCATTTGGGTGTCCCAAACTGAAGCTACAACTTCTCCTTCACTTCGGTGATAATTCCAAAGCTCTTCCTAAAAGTTGGCACCCTTAAGTAATCCTACTTAACTGAGCCTTCATAAATATCTTATCATGCATGAGAGGTAAATCCAATAAAGCATCTTGGGCGCCCAAGTTGGCTCCAAGTGATTTATAGTTAACTGAAACATTTAATCAACACCATTCATGCAAGAATGGTCATCCCCTGTTAACTGGAGGTAGTCCCTATTACCTATCATACAACTCAAGTTATTAGCCATGAATTCCAAGTTAACTAAAGCTAACTACATGCAACTCAAAATAACCAACATGCATGCAACATGCACTTGCATGCTGGCTGAAGATAACTGAACTATAAGCTAGGCCTGACGGTGAACTTCAAACATGCAAACATCAAATCCTAACTCCTAGGATCTTTACATGCATTTAGAAGTGTTATCTCTCTGAATAGTTAAGCTGAACTCAAGGTGAGTTTCACCTTACCATGTGTGCACATGCTCCTATTATTTAGGAATAACTACAAATGTCAATTTCATGATTTATTTCATCCAAATAATTAATCTCATCCTAATCTTAGTGTTGTTGAACACATTCCAAGAACTTAGGAGATACATGAAATAATTAATGTTTAGGATTTTCAATTAAATGGCATCCTATTTCCAACATTCTCCCACTTGACATTATACATTGCAATTATTCTAAACAAGGAATAATAAAACAAGTACAATACTCAAAGCCAATGGCCTTCTTGCACCAACTAATCAAACCATGCTAACTTCAAATGCAACTTGCATAATCATGAAGCTTCCAAGAAAATGATTAAAACCAAGAGAACTTATCTATATGGTTTCATAAGATAATATGTAACATTAATTAAAGAGTTAACTTTCTCAATTAATACCTTCCCATTATCAACCAAACCAATACCTTTCGCAAGTATCTATATCCAAACCACCTCTTTAGAGGTATGCTAAACCACTGAGTGTGTTGAATTCACATTCAACCAAGCTGTAGGCTCCTCGGTCTTTTCTATTAAATTTTTTTTCTCACAAGTAACCATTCCAACAAATTTCTCTTACCATAAGAGAACTCCAGCCTCACCTATTTCTCCTAGTATCCATGAGGACCTGTAACCAACCAATCCATGCCAAACTCCAAATGCAACACAACACTTCCATGAAGTAATCAAGCAAATGATTAATGTACCCAAAAATTAAGAGAACTACACAAGATCATTGTCAAAGCTCCAATCATGAATCAAGAACATAAACATGACATCCATGATCTAACCAAACCATCTCCTCTTAGGAGATCACATGCACCATAACATACTTATACATCCTAGTTTCAAGAGAACCATGTAATATGCCAAACTCTAAATGCATATCAAGAGTAAATCATGACATCAATAACAAATATACTCTAAACCAAGAAACCATATCTCTAATCACACGGAGATAACCTTACCAATGATGCATCGAAGTCACTACCAACAACTCCCACTGAACCGTGGTACCGAGTCATGCATGGCATCGTGACTACCATATTCTTCATGAAGATCACTAAATCCTACCCAAGCTCCCACTGAACTGTGATACCGAGCTATACATTGCAACAAGATAAACATGAAACCATCACTGTCAAAAGCATATGGAATTTCAGATATTTCCTCATGATCATAATTATCATAACATGTATTATGCCACAACTCTAAACCACTAATCAAGAGTATACCATGACATAATAACAAAACCATCCTACAACCAAGGATCCAGATCATTGCCAAATGCTCCCATTGAACTGTGATACTGAGCAATCCCATGGAATCATGATGCACATAATCAAAACCCCATTTATGTCATAAGCTCACAACAAACTTGTGAATCCAAGCTCTCAATGACCTCTATAACAAACTTTTTTTTTTTTCAAAATCAGCAATAGAAAAAATAATAAAAGCTCCCATTAAGCCCCAAAAACCTCCAATCTTTTAAGAGAAAGGTGTCCCAATACTCTACCCAACCTCAACTCTGATACCAAATGTTGTAAATGAGGTGTTTTCTTAGCTTAATACTCTGTAAAAATTTAATATTGCTGATCTAAGTAATTCTTTTCTTTGTTACATATATTCTTTGTGGGTGATTATCTTGATTAATCCATTTTACTATTGTAGAATGTAGAGAGAAGTTGATAGAAGAACTAGACATGATATTAGAAAGATCACACAAGATATACCGTGGAGAAACCCTTTCGGGAAAAAACTCCACCTAGAATTATTGTATTATTCAATCTCTGAATTACAATAGCTCCAATTCTTGCTTGAGAATGCTTCTTATGTCTTTACCAATCTTCTTCACACCTGCAATAACAATTATCAAAAACTCTCTTCAACTTGAATGAGATATATAGACAATATGCAACCTTGTAATCTCCAAATGGTGATAAATTCACAAGCTCAAGACCTTGAAAAGGTATGCCATATTGCTTCAAGTTGAGTTATTCAGTGAAGACTAAAGCTTACAACATGCGCTTCATGCATTTCGGCGTCCCAAATTGAAGCTACAACTTCTCCTTTACTTCGGTGATAATTCCGAAGCTCTTCCTCAAAGTTGGCGCCCTTAAGTAATCCTACTTAACTGAGCCTTCAGAAATATCTTATCATGCATGAGAGGTAAATCCAATAAAGAATCTTGGGCGCCCAAGTTGGCTCCAAGTGATTTATAGTTAACTGAAACATTTACTCAACACCATTCATGCAAGAATGGTCATCCCCTATTAACTAGAGGTAGTCCCTATTACCTGTCATACAACTCAAGTTATTAGCCATGCATTCCAATTTAACTAAAGCTAACTACATGAAACTCAAAATAACCAACATGCATGCAACATGCACTTGCATGCAACTGAAGATAACTAAACCATAACTGAACTGAAATGAACTAAACTAAACTAAACTGAACTGAAATAAACTGATTTTGAACTGAACTCATCATTTCAAGCACGTGTGACGATACAACTGCCCGATGGCGTACGATCCTCCGGTATGTACCCCGAAAACCTCCCTCGTAATTTGTGCAAGTTGTTTTTCCCAATCTTTTTTTTGTTTCAATTCATATTTTTCTAGTTTAGCACATAGGATGATCGTAATAGTGCATAGAACGATTGTTCTAGCACATAGGATAGGCTAGCGCATAGGGTTGTCGATGTAGCACATAGGATATATTAATTAGCACATAGGATGTTTCAGCTCTTAGGTGAACTGATTTAGCACATAAGGTATTTCGGTACATCGGGACCCTGGTCTAGCACATCCGTGAAATGTTCTGGTGCATAGAGTAGTTCGGCACATTGAAGGTCTATTTTAGCGCATTGATGAATTTCTCTAGCGCATCGAGTTTTTTAGCGCATTGGGGAAATTTGATGATTTTCTTGTTGAGACACCTTGATTTCGATGATGTTTGATCGTGTCAACCTGTGATTTGATGATTGATGATGTTGATAGGTTGGATGTCCATTGATCTCATGATAGGTGAGATGCAATGATAGGATGATGATAATTGACCTCATGATTGGCGAGGATCAATTATAGTTTGATTGATTGATGGACCTCATGTTAGGCGAGGTGCATTGATTGATTGATAAACCTCATGATAGGCGAGGTTGAAGGATTAATAAACCTCATGATGGGTGAGCTTGAATTGATTGATTTGATAAACCGCATGATAGGTGAGGTGGAAGGATTGATAAACCTCATGATAGGCAAGGTTAAATTGATTGATGATGATAGGTGAGGTTAAATTGATTGATTTGATAAACCTCATGATAGGTGAGGTTGAATTGATTGATGAACCTCATGATAGGTGAGGTTAAATTGATTGATGCTCATGATATTTTATCAAAGTATCACCAGAGTTGATTAGATTGATAGGATGATTAATTTTGATTGATTGATTGACTGATTGATGTCGATTGATTGATTAGTTGATTGAGTGATTGATTTGATTGGTTGATTTGCGATATTTTGTGATGATAGGAGTCGTTGATGAGCTTACAGATTAGAGAGCGCTTCCTAAGGACATGGGAGTTGATTCAACACATGACACCACCTGAGGTACAACCATCATTGCATGATGCAGTTTGTCGTTCCTTATAGATATGCCCCAGATTAGGGTTAACATGGGTTTATTGGCAGCTTTAGCAAAGAGGTAGCATAGTGAGCATAACACCTTCCATTTGCCCACTAGTGAGATCACAGTTACTCCTGAGGATGTATACCGGATTCTGTGGATACCCATGGTTGGAGAGCTTGTATTATATGATTCTCTGGAGCAGGTTGGGACTGATGCACTATGTAGGGTGTTCGAGGATGATACCATATGTGGCTATGAGATTCCTTGGAGGGACATGGTTGATGCGTATGTCACATTGCCTTTTGTGTTAGCTGGATTTATTGGAGGGTTCCTTTGTCCTGATTGCAAGTCAAAGGGACTACCAGTTGGATGGGGGCGGATCCTGGAGAGCATGATTGCTCATGGCACTCGATATGCATGGGGTTGTTGTATGCTTGCACAATTGTACCATGATTTGCATCAGGTTGTTTATTTTGGAGGGGCGAGTTTATCAACATGAGTTACATTGCTTCAAGTCTAGGCCTGGGAGCACATAGCAGTTGCACAACCAGTGGGAGACAGACAATAGCCAACCATGAGGACATATGTACACATTTATGTCTGTTGACTTGCTTAGCCTATGCTGGGAAAACTCGAGTACTAGAGGAGGACCCTGGATGATCTTTAGTTTGTAGTATGGAGGCCCTATCTAGATTGTGAGCAATGGCCTGAGGATGACACAAAGATTCCATTTCTGTGTCAGTCGATATATCTGATTGGCTGGACCCATTTTGTCATTGAGATATTTTTGTTTTTGTGAGTACTCAAACAGTATGGCAGAGTGTAGGGGATGCCCTAGGGAGTGGCCCACTATGCACGACAATAACATGATGCTACAAATTGGGGACTGCTTTTTTCCTATGATGCAACAGTTTGGCATTTCCAGGGTTTACATGCCATTCCTTGGGATGTTCATCCAAATATTACCGATGCTTCAATATCAGAGGAGTATGCTCAGTATATGTTCTTGCATCCCTTCCCATAGATCACCATTCTAGATGAGCTAGCGCCATTGCTAGAGGAGGAGGTGGTAGTAGGTCATGGGCGGAGATGACAGAGAGAGGAGGTAGAGGAGGGGGAGGAGGAGGAGGAGGAGGAGGAGGAGGATAGCAGTGATGGTGATGAGAGTGAAGGGGGAGGAGATGAGGGTGGTGGAGGACCAGGGCTAGATGTTGGAGAGATGTAAGTGCCTCGCAAGAGGCGATCATTAGTTTCCCCTTCTTAGTAGCGCATGCAGATTAGGCTACCATCATAGCAGCATCAGACATAGATAGTTGCTTTATAGGTGCATGTTCAGATGCCGTAGGGTTAGCTATAGCGGGTTCAAGCTCTACTTATGTAGGCACAAGGAAAAATCCAAACATTGATGGCTCAGAGATATGTAGCTAGGCAACAGGTGCAGTAGGTATAGGCCTAGCTTGCACAGGTACAGGCCCAAGGACATACACATGAACAGATGTAGGGGTAGATTGACACATTCATTATTGAGAGGGATGCCTTGAGATGATAGGTGGACCAGGCCGAGGGCCTTATTGAGAGATTAGAGTAGGATACAATGACTATCAGGTCTATAGATTATTTTAGGGAGATTTTCCATACTGCTCAAGAGGAAAAGTTTTACAGGGTGAGATATCATGATGTAGTTCCTCCAAAGCTTAGGGAGAGCTTTGCACAGTCCCAGTCAAGGAGGTCTCAGTCTCATACCATTAGCATGGGTGTTACACAACCACTTCCTGGTGATCAGAGAGATCCTAGTGCGGGTCTGTCGGGTTCAGGGGGAGGTACTAGTCCTATGATGCTAGGACCATCTCGGGGAGCATGACATAGCTCTAGTTTATACTTTTTTGATGTACTTTGGACATGATGTATGCACTAACATATATGAGACATTGATGATGTACCTCTTGTTTTCAGACTTTATGATACACTATCATTTTTGATATTGATGTATCTCTTTATACCTTTGGATATCCTTGTGCACTTTGACATTATGATTTTGAGGTTATATGATATGCGGCGATGATTATGATCTATGTGTCTATATGATGTTTATATGATGATGATTATGATGATTATGATGGATGCATTTTATTTCTATGTTATGATGATGATCATGATGATTGTGATGGATGCATTTGATTTCTACTATTTACGCTATATGATGATGATGATATAATATGCTATGGATGCCTTTAATTTCTATTATTTATGCTATATGATGATGATGATATGATATGCTATGAATGCATTTAATTTCTATTATTTACGCTATATGATGATGTGACTAATGTGTTATGGTTCTATGATGCTTTATGAATGATGCCAATATGATGTATGTGATGGATCCTATTATGCCAATGAAATGTGATGCATTTTATGTTTTTGTACTTTTCTCATGCAAATAGATGATGCAATGAATGGATGAATGTATGATAATGTGATGGTACCTAGTTCTTATGTGTTTATGATGTTTATATGATGAATCTTATGTGATGATGATCATGGGATGTATGCAATGATGATATCATTAATGATTCTATATGCTTTATGGATTTATGCCTATGCTATGATTATGTAAATGGTTTGTGATGATATGTGATGTTTATACTGATTATGTATGGATGTAATGATGATGGGATGATATTTTGTAAGATGAATTATGATTATGTGATGCAAATGATTATGCTTAACTGAGCTTGCAAGACTTCAAAATCTCTAGGGTCTTAAGCTTAAATGAATGAATCTATCCAACTTCTAAGAGCTTTGGGAAGGTTGCCATCAATTGATTATTTGTTAAGTTAAGCTTCACAAAACCTGACATATTTCCCAACTTTCTTGGAAATCTAAAGAGACCCACTCATTTAAGCTTAGTGGACCACTTTCTTAACACAACTATATGAAATGATTTTGATTATGTAAATGAGATGTGATGCCCTTTTTTTTTATGCAAACATTATGATGTGATGCATGGATGGATGACTGATGTGATAATGTTTTATAATGTATGCAAATGATGATGCAACCCATGTGTTTTCTATATGAGAATGATGTGTTTTTGGTAATGTCAAGTGTACTCAATCCATTAGTATCAAAGATAGCATCGTTGTGAAATTGTTGCATCTTTGGAAACCCTATAGATACAGATGCAAGATAACATGAATGCAATCTAACTTAACCATGCAGATCTAATATGTAGA
Source organism: Sequoia sempervirens (assembly GCA_007258455.2). Lineage (NCBI taxonomy): Eukaryota > Viridiplantae > Streptophyta > Pinopsida > Cupressales > Cupressaceae > Sequoia > Sequoia sempervirens. The sequence goes on from VDFB02168118.1 coordinate 55,850,111, forward strand.
TGTTGTCATTCGTAACAGTCGATTTGTCGTGCTTTTTATCATCATTGAGCCTTTAAATGTTGAAAGTGAGTACAAACATCAATGGTATATTTAGACCATGATGACCTAAGTACTACTTCCATAATTTTTGATATTGCAAGTTAACACAAGCATCTAAGTATAATGAAACCGAGATGACTCGAGTATTGCTTGTGTAAACAGACAAGAGTTGACCATTTTCCTATGAAAATTATGAATGTCATTAGTGATACTTTGTAGAGAACGTCCCATGACAATTTGCACAGTAATAATGATCAACTCACAAACAACAGACAAAGAAAAATCATACTCCTTCCTGGCTCCTCTAGTTCAATACATCATCGAGGTGCTCCAAAGATATGATAACAAAAATCAAAGTTCAACCGTTGAACATTCATGCCATGGTGATAAATCCATGATCTAGAATAACAATCATCCATTTGAAGTGTGCTTTTGGTTTGATTGATTTGGATTTTTGATATGGTTGGTTGATGTGTTCATGTTTGTGTGATTGATGTTCAATGTTGAGTTACACTATGATCATTGTTTTGGGTTGTGTTGTACTAATTTTTTTTGTCTGTTGGTTCAAGTTCAAAGTTTATTTCCCCTAATGAGTTCAGGATTTTGTCCCCAGTCTAGGGTGAGACATGACCACGATGCTAGGATATGTACATGAAGCTTTCCGATGATAGGCAGAATGATGGTGAAAGCGAATGGTGAAAGTGAATGGTCGACATGCTCAAATAGATGGAAAAGCTAACCTATCACAAATAGCGCCTATTTCCAGGTTTTCACTACTTGTTTTTATTGCACTTTTTTCAAATTTTATGATTTTTTTATTTTTTATGATTTTTTACTTTTTTTGTATTTTTCTCTTTTTTGCTTTTTTTGTATTTTTGATCTTTTTCTATTTTTTTTGTTGTTACCAAGATTCCTGTTTTCTAGGTTTTCATCAAGGCAACCATTTTTTTAGGACATTTTTTGATGTTTTTGTATTTTTTCAGGACTTTTTCCGATGCACTGGATGATTCAAGTGTAGAACCTTTTGAGATGCAAGCTGTTGAGGGGTCCATCAAACAAATCCCCTTCTGGTGTGGACAATTGATATGCTCCTGATTCGAAGACTGACACAATAATAAAGGGACCTAGCCAGTTGGGTTTAAATTTCTCCTTCTCTCAATCTTGTTGGTTACAGGGGTTCTCTTTAGGGACTAAACCACCCACCTAAAATGTTCTAGGCTTTACTCTATGATTGTAACTTTTGGATATCCTATGCTGATTTCAAGTGATCCACTGCATGTTGACGACACTCATCTAATAGTTCCAATTCATGTAACCTAGACACTCTATAATCCTCATCTGAAATGTTCCCCTTTAGTGACACTTGGTGTGATGGTAGCTCAACCTCAATAGGTAGAATGGCCTCTGATCCATAGACTAGGGCATATGGTGTTGCTCCTATCAGGGTACGCATATTGGTTTTGTAAGCCCATAAAGCAAGGTTCAGCTGAACATGCCAATCACGTCCAACATCATTGATGGTTTTCTTCAAGATTTTCATGATAGTCTTGTTTGAGGCCTTTGCTTGGCCATTTCCTTGGGGATAGTATGGTGTAGAAAACTGATTTTGTATATGGAATCTCTCACATAGTTCTTGGACATCTTGATTTTTGAATGGTCTACCATTTTCTGTGATAATGGATTGAGGGATGCCATACCGACAAATGATATAATTCGAGATGAATGATGAGATTTGATTTCCTATGATGGTGGTTAGGGGAACTGCTTCAATCCACTTTGTGAAGTATTTTGTGGCTATGATGATAAACTTGTGTCCATTGGATGAAGATGGATGAATCTTTCCTATGAGGTCCAATCCCCACTAACAAAAAGGCCATGTTGATGCAAAAGGTTGCAACTCTTGTGCCGGTGCATGTATCAAGTTTCCATGGATTTGACATTTTGTGCACCTTTTGACATATTGGAATGACTTCTTCTCCATATTTGGCCAATAATACCCAAAACATAGGAGTTTCTTAGCTAAAGTTAGGCCACTTGAATGTGTGCCGCAGATATTGTCATGGACCTCACATAAAGCGTTTTTAGCTTCGTTACATTCTAGACACCAAAGGAGAGTACCATCAAGACCTCGTCGATAAAGCACATCAACTATTAAGGTGTGTTGAGCTGCTTGTCGGATGAAATTTCATTTTTGGTTCTAGGATAAATTGGGTCGAGGGGTATTGTCTTTCAGATAAGTATAAATTTTCTCATAGGTAGAGGTGTCAGCCTCGGCTAGATGATAGGTTACTTGGGCTTCGGGATTGTCATAGGATGGGTTGAACAGGTGTTCCACCATGAACTCATAACGGGTTTGTTTCTCAGGAATCTGTAAGAGAGAAGAAATGGTATCCATGGCATCAACAGCTTTGTTGTTGCCTCTAGGAATTTGCTCAAATTCTATCTCCACAAAGTACTTTTTGAAGTCATCAACCATTCTTTTATATGACATTAATTTTTCATCTTTTTTTGGTAATCATCGTTCACCTAGTTAATGACTAGCTGAGAATCACCATAGACCTATAACTCTGTGATCTTCCACTCGACTGCTACTTTGATTCCAATGATCAATGTTTCTAATTTAGTTGTGTTGTTGGTGCAAGGAAACATCAGTTTGTAGGATTTAGGAATGGTATGTCCTTGTGGTGAGATAAACAAGATTCCTAAGCTTGATCCATGTTGTGTATAAGAGCCATCAAAGTACAACATCCACTGTTGTGTAGATATTGTAAGGACATCAGCATCTGGGAAATTCGATGTTCATTGGATTATTGTCTTGCAATGGTGCTTTAGCTAGTTGATCTACTATGGCTTGACCCTTCATGGATTTTCTGTCCATGTACTGGATGCCGAACTCACTCAATATCATGACCCATTTAGCTAGTCTTCCTGTTAGGGAAGCTTTGCTGAGTAGATACTTTAATGGATCAATTTTAGTGATGAGTTTGATGGTGTGAGTCAGCATGTAATTTCTGAGTTGTTGGGTAGCAAATACTACTGCAAGACAAGCTTTTTCAATGAAGGTGTAATTGATCTCATAACCATTCAAGGTCTTGCTGATATAATAGATTTCCCTTTCCTTTCCTGCAGAATCTTCCTGTGCCAACAAAGCTCCCAAAGATATCTCAGTTGTTGCAATGTAGAGTATTAATGGCTTTCCTTTGGTTGGTGGTACTAGTATTGGTGGTGTCATCATATATTGCTTGAGTTGATTAAAGGCTACTTCACATCTCTCATCCCACTTGAAAGAGACATTCTTGTGGAGTAAGTGGTTGAAAGGGTGTGTTTTTTCAACTAGTTGTGCAATGAACCTCCGAACAAATTGGAATCTTCCTTGCAAAGATCTGAGTCGACTGATGTTTTTAGGAGAAATCTCCATGATGGCTTTGAACTTTGTAGGATCCACCTCAATACCTTTGGCTGGCACAATGTATCCCAAAAGCTTAGCTGATGATATGCCGAACACACATTTCTTGGGGTTCAACCTCACATTGAATTTCTCCAGTCTAGTGAAGATTTTGTCTAAAATTTATAGATGTCCCTCTCTAGTGAATGATTTTTCCAATAATTCATCTACATAGTCTTCCATAAAAGTGTGCATCATGTCATGGAAGATGGTGGTCTTTGCTCTCTAATATGTGGCTCTAGCATTTTTCAACTCGAAAGGCATTACATTCCAGCAGAAAGTGCCCCAAGGACATGTGAAGGTTGTTTTGTCTTGATATTCAGGTGCTATATTTATCTGATTATACCCTAAAAATCCATCCATAAGTGATAACATTTCATGTCCAACAATCAAGTCTAGGATGATGTCGATATTAGGTAGAGGAAAATCATCTTTTGGGTAAGCCTTGTTAAGATCTCTAAAGTCTGTACATATCTTGATGATTTTATCTAGTTTTGAGACTAGCACAATATTTGATATCCACTCAGCATAGTCAATAGGTCTGATAAATCCCACGTCCAGTAGTTTCTTTAATTCAACTTTTACCAAGAGGGAGATATGAGGGTGCATTTTTCTCAACTTTTTCTTTACTGGTTTTACACCAGGTGGTAGTGATAAATAATGCATGATGAGTATCAGATCTATACCTGGCATGTCAGCATAAGACCAAGCAAAGCTAATTTTCCTCTCTTCAAAGAATTTAGTGAAACTGGGTTTTTCCTCTTCTATCATGGACACCGCTAGGTGCAAGGTCTTCACTGTTTCATTCGGTGCCAACATTGATAGACTATGTAGGATCAATCAACACTGATGATCTCTCCTAATAGTGCTTAGGGAGAGTGTCAAATCTTCCATCTCTTGGTGCCTCAAAGAGGTTTTCACCTTGAGATACACTCTTTTTTTTTACTTTTTCTGGATCTAATAGTGCCATTAAATGGTTTTCACCATTAGATATGCTTTTGGTATTCATTTTGCAACTGGATGATTTGGCACTCCCCTTGTCTGAAGTTTCATTATGAGATTCAATGATGGAACATGTTTCAGGGTTATCAGAATAGAGGAAGTTAATGATGGTGTCATCATTCAGAAAGGTGGGTAGATCAAACAACTCATATTGGTCCCAGTCAATCAATTTGGGGTGTACTAATGGCATGGAATCGTTAGATTGGCTGAGGTCAAAAGGGGTAAGCATCATGATGGAAATTTCATCAAAATTCCCAATGGCAATATCAAGATCTAAGATGTTACTCTCTTCCGAAGTATCTATCTCGCTAGAAGAATGATCATCTTCACTTGAGTCATTGATATTCTGTGATCCAATTTCAAGTGGTTGATAACTCAAGATTTGTCCCTCCGTACGTGTTGGTGTATACTTTTGTACCACATCAATCTCCTTATCATGACAAGAATCTTCAGAGAGGGAATCCCATTCATATTCATTAGAGTTTGTTTCAGAACTATCTCTCAATTGAAGGATTCTCTTGACAACTTGTTGTCAGGTTTTTTCTTTTGCTTCTTCCCTGTACCCTAGTCCCATCTTGTCTTTTGAATTCATTGTGATGGGTTGTATCGGTTCTATGATGCCATCTTTTATTTTACGAATAGGACCTTTTCCCAAATATCCCATCTTTTCTAGGATTATCTTGCCTTTGCCATGCTGATTTGTCAATACATTTGAAGTGGATGCTTGTGATTTCTCTTTGTCCTTGTATAACCAATTCAAAACCTCATTGTATTCTAATTCATCCACTAAGGTACCTACTCTTATAAATTTTCCATCAAAGAGTGCAGTTGGTTGTGATGATTGTTGTCTTGATGTCGATGGCTGTCCATATGACTTAGGAGAAGACGAGAGTTGTGATAAACACAAGGATTGCTCAAATGAGTATTCCCCCATGCCTTTATCTTTCAATTGGATCTTTTCAACTTGTTTTGATAAGGCATTGAGTTGAATTTTGTGATTCGATGGAGTAGACTCATTGATACCCTTATCTTTTGATTGGTCCTTTGACAAGGCATTTGGTTTTTTTCATTGTTGGATGAACCAAGAGTTGTAGCGTCCCTGTTGTGTGGCACAAAAGTGTCCTGGGTTGTTCTGAGTGTGTTGCAGTATTGGGGATTGTTGGAATCAGCAACAATAGTGATCTCTTGTCCGTTAAAAGGACATTTCAAACACTGGTGATATGTTGATGGTACTACTTGCATTTCATGGATCCATGGATGTCCCAAGAGTATGTTGTATGTCAATTCTTTTTCCAACACTTGGCATACTATATCTTTGACAACTAGTCCTACTTGAATTGGTAGGACAATTAATCATTGGGAGGATCTTTCTTCATCATCATATGATTTTATTGTGATTTTCCTTCTAGAATCGATAGCATTTTCAAAATATCCGAGTGCACAGACAAGTTTTAGAGTGCAGATATTTAAGCCAGCTCCTCCATCTATTAGAACACATTTTACACAGTGTTTGTGGATTAAGACCTCGATGTGGAGAGAAGGGTTGTGTGGATGGGTGATAGATGCATCATCGTGTTCAAAAAATGATAGGCAGTGTGATGCAGTCAAATGTCCCACCATAGTCTGAAATTGACAAACTTCTAGATTGTTTGATACCATGGTGGTGACTAGAGCTTGTTCTAATATTTCTTTATGTGCTTGTGAAATCTTGAAAAGCTCTAATATGGATATTTGAGTGGGTATCTTATGCAACTAATCAATGATGTTATATTGAGTTGCAGGGACAATAGTAGTTGCTTTGTACATGGAAGGGATAGCTCCTTTCAATGTTACCTTGGCTTGTCCTCTTGTGATTGCATTGATCAGTGAGTTGTCTTATTTCTCTCTAATTTTGATGACATTGATTTGATTGTCATTCACAACGATATTGGTAATCAAATCTATTGGCACAAGTTCATTGATTTGATGTGAGGTAGTGTCGATATCGTGGTGATGATTTTCAGTTGCAATGATGTTTTGTTCATGTTCAATGATGTTGTCGTTTATTAGGTCGTCAATTGTAGTAAGATCTGGTTTGTCATGGGTTTGATCATCAACCACCTCAATATGGAGAATAGTGGTGTCATAAACATAGTTCACATTTTTTCCTTTGGTGTTCGATGATGAGGACTCCCCCTTTTCATAGTTCGGTAGAGGGTTCTTAAACGCTCCATGAAAGTTGTTTGTTTGGAGTCCTTCTACAAATATGGTCTTTTTGTCAATCAAGTCTTGTATCAAGTGCTTCAATTGCATGCAGTCATTGGTTTTATGCCCTTTGTTTCGATGAAAATCGCAAAAATGTGCATCATTCCACCATGGAGGCTTAACTTGTGGTTCCCAATTCCTTTCCTCTAGTAATGTTATGACTTTGGCTTCAAGAAGTTCCTTTAATGTAGATTCTGATGATTGTCCCAAAGGTGTGAACCTTCTTCGATTGGAGGATGTGTGATATGATGGTGTTCTTGATCCAACATTACCTTGATTGTTGCTTTGGTTGACATTTTGGTTGTTGTTTTAGTTGTTGGGTGGATTATTGTTCTGATTAGTTTTGGAGGCTACTACTGCCAAGTTGAATACAAGTTTTGTATTTTGGTTTTCAACTGTGCCATCATTATTACCCACGTTCTTGTTTCGTTTCCAAGACTTTGGTTTGTCGTTGTTGTAATTGTTAGAGGAGTTTGATGTGTTGTTGTCATTGTAAAGTTTTATGACTCCTCTTTTGACCAAAGCTTCTACAATTTTAATCCCATTTTCAATAAATTTTTTGAATGTGGGTGGACATTTCAATTCCAACCTGTAGATCATCTCGTCATTTAGGTTATCAATAAATATTTCCATCTTTTCTTTTTTAGGTATGGGATGAGAATATCTTGTGAATAACCTTCTCCATTTTTGCAAAAACACAAGGAATGATTCACCCTTTTTCTATTTCAAGTTGCAAAGGTCCTTCATTGTTATGTCATGCTGAATGTTATTAGAATATTGAGTGATGAATTTTTTTACCAATTCTTTAAAGTTTTTTATTGGCGGCATGAGTTTGGAAAACCATTCAAGGCATTGTCCACCTAGACTTTGTGGGAATAACCTCATCAAATAAGTTTCTTCATGGGAAAATTCAAGACTCATGGTTCTAAATTCCCTCACATGATCAATTAGATCTATTTTCCCATTGTATTTGTCATATTTTAGGAATTCACAATGTTTTGGAAAAGGAATTAGGTGGATATCTTGATCAAAAGGATATGGAAAAATGTCTTGGATCAAATATCATTTTGATGTTCCCCTTTGCATGTCAAGAATTTGTTGTTGAAGGTTCTTCATTTGATGTGTTAGGGAAATCACTTGTTCTATTTCTTTTTCAGGTTGTTTGGGAGGTTCTTTTAATTGATTAACGTCAAAGTCCTCAGGAAATTTGACCCCTTGTTTAGCCAACATAAGAGGTATTTTTCCCCATTTCTTTCGAAAATCTTTTCTAGGCATTTGTCGAAATTGGGATCTTGTTCAGCATGTTGAATGTCTTCCTCAGTTATTTCTTCCCCTTCATTGTTGTGGATTCCATGGAAGGGATTCTCTTCAGCTTCTGCCATGGTGTTTTGTGTTTCACTATTTTGAGTTTTGGTGTTTTGAGTCTCAATGTTTGGAGTTTCGATGCTTTGTGTTTCCAATTTTTCTTTGAGTTTCTACTTTTGTAATCTTGTTTGAATGGGCATACAAGTGTTATACTTCGACTAAACTTTGATCTTGGTTTGGAAGAGTGCCAAGGATTACAACTAAGTCAAATAGAATGACAAATTCTATTGATAAGACTAAGTTTGATTTGATTATATAGCTTCGTTTCGTGATGAGAGGATGATAAATCCTGATGATGAAACTAGGCTTAATAATCAAAGATGTGATAGGTTTGATGATTTAGGCACTTTGAGATGTTTAGATCTAGGTGTAGATTGGAGAATTCCACTTGTAGAGGTCAGTTTTAACAAGTTTAGACTTTGTGGTATTAGAGGAAAGATTCTAGATCGAAAAAGATTCTGAATTTTGGCTCAAACTGTGAAATAGGGGATGAATTTAACTCTCAGGTTTTACATTTAATGGATGCGCTAAAACAGAGCTCGGATGCACTAAAATATTTGACAAATGTGCTAGAACAGAGGGTCGATGTGCTAGAATAGAGGGTTAATGTGCTAAAATATGTAATGGATGTGCTACAACAGAGGGTACATGCACTGGAAAAATGCTCAGATGCGTTATAAGATTGCCTGGATGTGCTGTATCAAAATATGGATGCATTGTAAGAGTACACAGATGTGCTATAAGATTGACTATATGCACTAAAACAAAGAATGAATGCACTAGAAGATTGCACCAATGCACTATAATAGTAGTTAGATGTGCTACAAGATTGCACAGATGCACTACAACAACAGTCAGGTGGGCTAAACTGGAAAGATGTCATTTTTTTGATTTTTTTGATTTTCCAGTCAAAGAATTGGTCATTTTAATGGATTTTTTCTGAATCAAGGTTCTCACTTCCAATGTATGATTTTTTTTTTGAAAATTTGTTTAAAAACACATTGGTAAAACACATCAAACATGTACAACCTAAGGTTGTGTAGGACAATATTCACTAGATTCCCACTTGAATTTTACTCCAGATGCACCTACTTTTAGCAGATGATTAGATGCTTGACCCCACTGGCTCCCCTCCATGACACTCACTTCTTGGGGCATCCAAGCATCAATACCCATGAATCTCCCATGGCATACTTCTCATCTCTACTAAAAGCCACAAAAATGTGGGATGGCCTTAGAACGACCGTTCTTGCGCCAACAAATAGAATAAGGATTTTGGCCTTGTTACAACAAAGGGTTCTACTATAGGAATTCCATTCGTGGGGGATCATCCATATGGCAAGAGACCATTGTTTCCCTTCTTGTCAGAACAATCCTCGTGATACTTGAACTTTCCTCAAGTACCCACATTTATATCCCGGTTGGAAGTCGCTTGGATTTAGTGTGTTATCGGTTGGGTCATTCCCTTGGGTGATTACTTTTTCCCACAAGGTAGGCCCTCTATGGATAAAACAAAATAAAATTGAATCATTGAATGGGTCTGGATTTTTGGTCACCCAGTTAAGGGGAGAGCATATGCCTACCATTCATCAAGCATGAAAGACATGGTGTTCTTTAACCTTCTAATTAAGCTAGATGCCTATTGTAATAAAAAGAAAGTATTAAATAACTCCATCCCCTGCATAAATCATCAATACTTTGATAATATTCTTTGACCAGCGTATAAAAGTACCTGCAAGTAGAAAACACCAATTAGTTCTCATATTTTTAAGATTTTGAAAATTTAACTGGATGCGCTAAAACAGTCATCCAATGCACTAAAAGATTATTCCTATGCACTAAAACAACTACCCTATGTGCTATAAGAACTCATGTATGCGCTACAAGAACTGATGAATGTGCTAAAAGAAGTGACAAATGTGCTAAAAGAAGTGATGAATGCACTAAAAGAAGTGATGAATGCGCTAAAAGAAGTGATGAATGTGCTGAAATACTCCCTGTATGCGCTAAAATAGTTGATGTATGCGCTGAAAGATTGATTGTATGCACTATAATAGACCCCAGATGTGCCGAAATGCAATTCGTATGTGCCGAAATATTTGTCGGATGCGCTGAAAGAATTCATGGTTGCACTAAAACGTCACGTCTAGCTTGTTTAAATGAACTTTTCCAGAAAATTGTTAGAAATGGGGTCTAGCCCCAAGGTGGGCGCCAATTTTATGTGTGTGTGAAATGTGGGAATTGTTAGTAAATTAATACTAAAGTGCACAAACATCAATGAGACGTATTATATTAAATATTTGAATCAAAGAACTACTCTAATTGTAGCAAAACAAATCTTCAAAAACGTTCCATTGTTCTTTATTCTGAAGGATTCATTAAATCATATTGGTTCTCAGATTTTATATGTGCACTATGATTGTTAGAATGACAACTTGAGAAATGAGATGCTATATAAAATGCAAGAAATCTAAGTTCCTATATGAAACTATGTGATAAAAACCATGATGCTATGATAATGGTGATATTGACAAATGGATAATGATGCTAACTTATGTGATGCAAATGTTGTGATAAGAAGCTAAAATGATTCTGCATGTGCTCAAATAACTATTGATATGATAAACTAAAATGCAACTATAAGGCAAGACATGAAATAAAATGCAACTATAAAGTAAACACATGATTCTAAGTTAACATGATGCTACAATGCAAACTTGTTAAAATGCTAAACAATGCTAACTATAAACTCCAAATGCTCCAATGCTCCAAAGCTATTCCTGCATAATAACTCTACTCAAATGTGGGATGCCAAATACTATGGAAAAGGGTTGTATTTATAGGCTTTTCCAAGCATCTTGTGATGTGGCAGCAATCAACGGTCTAGATTCAAACAAGAGGGATGAATGGTGGAGATGGAGAGAATCAAGAAGAATATTCCCTTGACCAAAGACAACATGCCAAATGGATGAAGGAATCCCTTGACCAAAGACAACATGCCAAATGGATGGAGGAATTAAGTGTGTGAGAAAAAGACCATGTGTTTGAAAGTTTGTTGAAGAAGTGTGTGAGGAATAAGCCATGTGTTTGAAAATTTGTTGAAGATAAAATTAGAATTATTTAATTTCATGTGACCTTGGTGAGGTGGCATGACAAGTTCTAGACATGTGCTTGATTTCCAAATTTGGGATTAGTGAGAATTCATTAAATAAAACAAACTTTAGAAATTCGTTTATTTAATTAAATTAGAGGAATGGGATTTTAGATTTGGAGAATTAGAAGATATGAACTATATAAATAAATTGAGAATTTATTTATAATAGTTGAAATATTAATTAAATAACTAGTATTTAATTAATTAAATGTCTTGACAGTTTTTAGGTGTATACACAAATCATTAGGCCTCACAAAAAAGAAAATGCATATGCCCCAATGGACCTTTGACTCTCCAAGTCATGTACCCAATATGCACAAAAACATGGTGTATGGCCAATGACTTGTCCACATCATCAATACCATGATAACACAAACAATTATCATAATTTATATTCAAATATTTGAATACCCTCTTAACATAATTCTAATTCTCTCAACTAGGGTTAGACATAAAATTTCTCAAAACTCTCACCACTTAGGCAATAAATTTTATGGTGCAAACCTTTACATACATAAAACTACCAATAGTGCTAGCATAAAGCATGTTAGACATCTCATCCCAATTCATCATCAAACTTAGAATATATTTCTAAAGTAATATTAGTACCAAAAGGAAATTAAATGCTCATTGGTTTGCACAACTAAACCATCTTAAAATGTTATCTACATACTCTAACTTAACCAAAGATTTCTCTACACTCAATCCTTACTCATGTTTGTACCAAGAATATACTTCATAGCCCCCAAGTAATTCATATAATTTTTTTTATTAAATTTATATTTGATCCCCTTAATCATCACCTTGGTGTTTCCAATAAACAACATATCATCCACATACAAAAAATTTATTAGAATATGATCATCAATAATATCAACTAAACACAATGATTTTCCTCTCTCCTAACAAATCCCAAACTCAATGCAAAGGAATCAAACTTATGGTATCACATCTTGCGTGAATATTTTATATTATACAATGACTATATCATCCTACAAACCAAATGATCCTTTCACAAAAAAAAAAATCAAGCTATTGCATATAAATGTCCTCCTCAAGATCCCAATGCAAGAAATCATTTTTAGCGTCCATTTAATCAATCTCAAAATTAAAATTTATAGCAATAGATAAAATGAATCTAATAAAAGATAACTTATCAACAAGAGAGAAAATTTTACCAAAATAATCTTCCTCTCTTTGGGATTAGCCCTTTTCCACTATTCTACCTTGGATTACTCTAACTAACTATTTATGCCAATCTTTTTTGTACACCCACTTACAACAAATGCGCTTTACCTTGCATTACTCTAACTAACTATTTGTGCCAAATTTTTTTGTAGATCCACTTACAACAAATGGGAGCTTTATTCCCTCAAGAAAACTAATAAGATCCTATATGTCACAAATATCTAAGGCCATCATATCATCTAAAATTTCATGCATCCAAGACTCATTTTCCTCTAAAGAATGAGCCTCCTTGAAATATCTATGTTCATCATCGATATTCAACAAATAAAATATATAACAAAAATTTGGTATCCTATACCTATAAATTAGATTCTATTGCCTTGTATATATCCTTGAGCTAGGAGTAATGGGATCTACAATTTTTATTCTATGTTCTCATCTTTCACATCCTCATCTACACCATTTTCTTCCTTTCCATCCTCTAATCTATCTAACTATTCTTCCACTTGTGCATCTTCCCATTTTTCAATTTTTTTTGAAGTGCACGTTTTTTGTTCTTTATTTTTATTTTTGTTGTTTATTGGAATTACTTATAATCTCCCTAAAAATCACATCTTTAAAAAAATTATTTTCTATGTTAGGATATTCCAAAGCTTATAACATTTAACATTCTTACCATAACCGACAAAAATAAAAATTTGAGCTTTTAGATCCCGTTTAGATTATTTTCTTGAGACACATGAACATAAACCTCACAACCAAATATCCTTAAATTTTATTTACAAAAACCTCTCACATGTCTATTAGATTCTACAAGAAATGATAATCTAAGCCAAAATGTTATACCAACCATAGATCACATACACTATAGTCGATAGATGATCAAAGATAAAAATAGTGGAATGGGGAGAGAATCTTGAAAAGAGATTATTCAATGCAACAAAATATAAGAAATTCTCACATAAATATTTTTGAATAACATAAAACAAGGATACTTTTTTATATATAGCAAAAATAGGGGCATATACATCCAAGAGATGTAATAAATCCAACTATCCAAAATAAGTGGGATTTTTACATACTTGGTAAACACCAAATTACATGGTTGCACCTATGCATATGAAGACCAAATAATGACTATGAGAGCTAGCATATAAATCCAAAAGAGGGTGTGAGACTCAACCAACCAAGTGTGGGTGAGAGTGATAATGTAAATAATTGAAGTTTCTATGTATCCTCATAGTAACCAAGTCTAAATAACTTAAGCAAGCTTAATAATATACATGTATGAAAAATTAAATATCCCCTAACATAACGAAAAAAACCCTAATAACCCCCTTAAGCATAGCTTAGGTGGTGAAAATACAAGTCCTGGAAAATGAAGCTTATTGAAATATCATGTACAAAAAATCCCCTCCAAAGGAAGAATCCCCCCATAAGAGGAATAACCCCTAAGAAATCTCACAGACAAAGAAACTTTGTTTCAATGAAGGGTTTGGTGAAGATGTCTATAATCTAGTTTGATGTAGGATCATACTTAATATTAATGTTTTTTCTTGAATTAGCTCCCAAATGTAGTGTATATGAATCTTAGTGTGTTTGGTTCATTGGTGATGGATGTGATTGCTTGAGATGTGTATCATATTATGGTTATCATAAAGGATGGTTGTAGGCTTTATAAATAGAATTCTTAAAAACACAATGAAAATATTCTAAATCCAAATAACCTTCTAAGTGGTGGCATGACTAACCCTCGATACTTAGCCTTTATAGATGAAAGAGAAATTAAAATATTACAAATTCTTATTTGATCAAAAAACTTGGTTGGAACTAAGTGAGAAAACATAACCTAAAGTAGACTTATGATTTTGAGAATCACCTATTTAATCTAAATATGTATGTCACACAAAGTAAATATCCACACCTATTATCTACTAAATCCCATGACTGTGAGTAGCCTGAATATAGTGTAGAATCCACTCAACTTCTTTCTAATGCAACTCATGTGGCTCTTGCATGAATAAAAATAATATGCCCATAACATACAAAATTTTGAGTCTCGCTTGAGTCAAGAAGATGATACTTTCAACAAGTTATCGATATAAAGTTCCATCAGCCAAGGGTGAAGAACACTTAGCCTCAAGTTTGTCCCCTGATAGAAAAGGATTTTATGCAAACTTATAGTTAGCTATACAAAAATTGGAGAAAATATCAAGAGAATACGTAGGTTATACAATGAAGATACCTAAAGATGACTAAGTGATCTCAATCCCTATGAATTAATTTAAAAGATTTGAGTCTAACATAAAAATATATGTAAAGAAATTTCATTACCTTGATGGTTGATGTGATAAAAAATCCATCAACATATAAAACTATAAATGTGAGTGTCATCCTACTATATAATGTATATGTTTGGATTTAAATAGCATTGATTTAACCCAACTATCAAAAGGAAGGATTCCATATTGGATTACCAATACTAAGGAGCTTGCTTGATGTCATAGAGAGAATTTCAAAGTCAACAAACTAGTGAAGGATCATGAATGAAACCTTGTGGCTGCTCAATGAAGATTTTATCTTGAAGGTACCTGTGAAGAAAGGAACTCTTCACATAAATTTGATGAAATTCCCAATGATAGGTTGCAACTATAGCAAGGATAAGTAAATTGGAATTTATTTTGGTAACTAGCACAAAAGTCTTAAAGTAGTCAATCCCAAGAACCCAGGAGAATCCTTTTACAACCAATTGAGCCTTATGCTTGTCAACTAACTCATATAATATATTTTTTTAAGATAGATTCACTTGCATTGAAATTTTTTCCTTCCCTTAGGAAGGGGGAATAGATCTCATGTATGGTTCCTCTGCAAGGAACTGAAATATTCCTACATAATAGTATCCCACTCAAGGATAACAAAAGCTTCTTGAAAGGACTATGGATCAAAAGATAAAGAAAAAAAGATATGTTGAGCCTAATAAAACTATGAACTTGTTCTTCTAGTAACTGAAGGATCACTAACCAAATATCTTGATGATTTTAATGTTTGATGAGCCTAAAGAGGCCCTAAGGTAGAAGAGTGTGGAGGAGAACCATCAAACTTTAAATGATGACTAAGAAAGGAATATGAATCCTCATTATCATTTTCACCATTTGAAGTGGAGGAAGAAGGCTCCTTATTAAGATCAAGAGGATTAAGATCCTCTAAATAACTATCATCATGATGCAATGTCTTCAATGTGATGGTGGATAGAGAAGTGGTAAATAAGAACTAGAAGGGATCTCCTTGAAATAAGCACTCCTCTCAATGAAAAAATCATGAGAGGTGGGATAGAGAAGCCTATAGCCTTTAATACTATCTAGGTATACAAAAAACATGAAATTCTTGCTTGGTGGATCAATAGACTTGTGTTTCTCTATTGGAATGTGGATCCATGCAAGAGAACTAAATACTCAAAATTTATTCACTATGGGTTTCTAAACACTCCAAGATTCAAAAGGAGTTACCCCCCTTCACACATCAGTGATGAAATCAGTTTGGATGTACCACACACAGTCAATGGCCTATGCCCAATATTGAGGCGCCATGTGTCATAAAATTTTCCATCTCCTTCAAGGACCTATTCTTGCATTTTATAATATCATTCTACTAAGAACTATATACTATGTGTTACAATTCAATACATTTTGAAACACAAAATTTTTCAAATCAATGATTAGCATATTCACCCCCATTATCTATATGTATAATATTGATGGCCTTCCCTAATTGCTTCTCTAAAGAATCTTTAAAGCCCTAAAAAGACTCAAATAATTCATACTTATGTTTGATAAAAAACCCAAGTGTATTTGGAAATATCATCAATAAATGTCAAGATATATTGAGCCCTACTAAAATATGGGCACAAAAATGGCCCTGCCAAGTCACTATGTACTAACTCATGTAGTTGTGTGGCCCTCCATGATTTTCCTTTATCATATTTCTTTTCAATATTCTTACCAAGAATGCATCCCTAACAAAATCCATCAAAAATTTGAATAGAAGGAAAACCTAAAACCATGTCCTATTGATTGAGCTACTACAAGTAATGGTAATTCCACTAGCCAAACCATTGATGTCACAAAAAACTCACCTCATTTGAGTGAGTGAGTAATATTATCAAAGGAGGTTCAAGAATATTGTAAATTATATGTTGATGATTTACTTTTTCCATAGAAACTATAGATCTATAACCATGCATTTCATTGATGACCATTGATTTTGGTGTGAACTCAACCCATTTCCAAAGCTAGCATGAGTGATTAGATAAATAAATAGGATATTATTTGACAAAGATGGAATACAAAACATCCTAAAATGTTCCTTAACCCACATCAATAGACCCTCTCCTATGCACTTTCGTAGGAGTGTCATCACCCATAGTATGGTAGGAAAAGAACATGGCTTTAAGGAGGTGAAACCATCTTGTGAGGAAGCCATGTGGTGCAGAGAACCCAAGTCAATGATCCATGTATTAGGTTGTGAAGCAACAACAATTATGGCCTTTCCCTTTCCTTTCCACTTACTTTCCTCCATCCTTAGATGACCCATTTGATGAACCATGATGGATTGAGT
Source organism: Sequoia sempervirens (assembly GCA_007258455.2). Taxonomy (NCBI): domain Eukaryota; kingdom Viridiplantae; phylum Streptophyta; class Pinopsida; order Cupressales; family Cupressaceae; genus Sequoia; species Sequoia sempervirens. The sequence continues at coordinate 55,867,162 of VDFB02168118.1, forward strand.
CACACACCCTAATATCATTCTTTTCAAGAAGATGTGTTAGGTGATCATTTTTTTCTTAAAATTCTTGTGTTTATCATAGACAAGACTCTTAGGATAGGAAAAATTAACCTTCTCCTTTTTATATTTTCACCCTTTTATAGAAGAGATTTGATTTGCTACATTTGAGGTAGCAAGTTTATGATCTTTCTTCATCACTCCCTGCAAACTTTTTTTTTCTTATCTTGTTTGTTAGGCCCTTTCTATTATTTTGTGCCCTAATTTATAGCCAAGGCATGTGACTTTAAAGGTTTAATTGTAACCATGTAAACCAATGTATCTTTCTCTCTAGTGAGTTATACAAGAAATTCATCTAGAGAAGGACATTTCGTAGGTGGAATCTAGGGCACATTTTGTGGAATAAAATGTAGAAACAAATACAAAATATTTAGGACCAACTTTAGAAAGAGTACTTAAGATTAATTATTTATCTTTTTTTATTCCACACTATTGTAATTGTAGTCTAATGGCTTTCTATTTTGTGAAGTCATATATAGTATTAAAATTGGTGGGATTTTCCCTTATGAGTTCACTCTCCAATTTTTGATCCCTCATTTCATATTTCTTACCAAAGAGGTTTTCCAATGTGGTCAACACATCATTTGGTGTAGTGGCAGATTCAATGTGAAAAATTAAGTCAAGAGACACTAACATGCATAGAGTGTGTCACATACTTCATCACAAGTATTGAACCATTTTGGATTTTCTACATCTTGTGTGAGTTCTATTTTAAGTCCCATCATAACTTTGTGTAATCCTTTCCTTTTGAGATAGATTAACACTTTAGATTTCTATTAAAAATAGTTATAAGGTGTTTTAAGCTAGGAACTATTGATTGATCTATTAGTGTAAGAAAGTTTTTTTTTTGTGCAAAAAATAAGGCACACAAGACACCTCCAATTTTCACTAGTTTCTAAAATGACCCCCCAAAAATCATAATATTGGCATTTTATAATTGGTGTGATTTATAATGCAAATTTTAGATTTTTAGAATCTTATAAGGTCAATAAAATAAATAAATAAATAAAACTATAGATCAAGTATAGTATGAGATCAATTTGAGATCACTTGTGAATAGTATACAAAAAATACAAATTCTAGAAAAAATAGGACCCAAAAAGGAGTTTGTAACTTACACAAGTTATGGCTCTTAGAAGGTCTCACAATCAAAACTATGCAAAAATTTCTTGAATAATCTTCAATTTATGAAAATGGAGAATAAAATTAGAAAAATAATTTCACCACAGTGTAGAGACTGAAATTCTACCCCAAATAAAAAATAAATTACATCAAAAAGGCCTTCATATGGCTGAGAATGGGTGTCCCAAAATTGGACTACAAAAGTGAAAAGCTTAATGGAGAGGGGTAGAAGTTAGGGAGATTTGGTGTTGATGTCATTATGACATCAAGATCACATCAATAAGGAATATTTATATTCCACCAAAATATTCTTTTTAGCTGAAATATGCTAAAATCACCTTTAATTAGCTTCAAACCCACTTCCTTTTGTCAAAACTAGTTTAAAAATTGGCAAACTACCCATTCTTGCTACAAAACTATCTTTCTATTTAAATATTTCCTTTATAAGGAATATTTTTTGAATATTCTATAGCTATTAGGGAGGTGAGTGACCAATGGAATAACCACAAAAGGAAATAGGGGAATGGCTATATCTGTAAGTGACATGATGGTGGCTACACTAACAATGCCATTGTGTTGGCATGTGATGTGAGCAACACCACCACTATATTACATGCTATGAAATTCATTTATTTTTTACTTCCATATGGTACAATGAGTGGTATGGCTTGGGAAGTGTTACACCTTGTCTCTTAGTTACCTGATTACTTTTACCTTGTAAGTAAATATGATAATAAATGTTAATTAGAACTTTAATATGTTCAATAGGTGAATGAAATATTGAAATATGCATTAAGATGTCATTGTTTTTGTAAGTATGATTATATTTTATATACTTTAATGGAAAATGTGATGAATGAATATGTATTTCAATGTGAATGCTTTAATGATTTATGATGCATAGATTTTAAAGTATGTGCAACAAGTGACTATGGCACAAACCATATAATGGAGAGAGACTTGCATTTTAAACTAGCAACATAATAATATGTTAAGCGCATGAAAGAAGGCTGAAAACCTAAGCATAATATATAGTGTTTAAGCTAAAGCTTGAAGACTAGTGCATAAAGCCATGTACAATGAGTTAGATTTTGTCAATCAAGCGATGACACTACAAATAATGCAAAGGAAAGTGCATATATATAGTGCTTGAATGGGTGTTGAAACTAATATATTTAACACATATGAAAAGGATTTCATATTTGATAAATGTAGCATGGAAAATGAAGTATAATATGTAGCACATAACTAAGTATTAAGCCAATGCTATAATGCAACATTGCATTTAATCTGTGTTGCTATTAATGATGCCCAACGTACAACAAATAGGTGGCGCCATAAATAGAGAACTAAAGCAAAAAAAAGTATATTTCAACACACAACATTGTGATAACCATTAAACTCAATCAAAGCTTAGATGGCAGAAATATAAGAGGTTAGTCAACTTGTAAACCAAGTAGGAAACCTGCAGAAAGGCATTGCTATCCATTGACTCGGTAAAAGTGTCTTGTTGTCTCATAAACTAAGTCAAATCAACCATATGAAATGTGAGGACTGTTATGTATTGCAATATGAGAGTTTAATTTAGTTGAGTCGTTACATGTGCATAGGAAGGTGGAAAAATTGTTAGCTTGTTTGTATCCTTTGGTTGCTCAAATTTTAGTATATATAGAGATGCTCTCTTTACCATTTTGGGACACTCTTCATTCTGATTTCTACGTTGCTATCCTACTATATTTTTTGTGTTAGTTTATTTGTGAGAAATAAAGTAGGTTTAGCATTTGCAAGTATTGAGAGTTTTGTTGTGACAAGCTAGAGATTGGTGTTTGGCTGAGTCTTGAAGGAGTTGCAAGTGGATTTGTGGAGGTTGAGCTAGGAAACTAGATTCATCAATTGGGCTATATGTTCCTAGGCATGTTGTTTTCTATCACTCTATTCTTTAAGCTTAATGATATTTTTTGAGAATGTTTTTGTTTGGAAAATAATGAATTAATTTAGTGCATGTTATATTATTTAATTATGAACTTGGCTATTTCCTTTCTTTGGATAAGTTGAAATGATTCTTGAAGAGTCTAGTTTTGGTGAATCCCCATTATTGGGATATGTACGCATAGACCCTATATATTGGATTATGAGTGCTTATGTTGTTACTAGGTACTATATAAGTTAAGATTATATAAATATTGCTTAGATTTTGAGGACTATATTTATGTTATGTATTGAAGTGCTATTTGGAATATGTTAGCTTATGATGCTAGGTAAGCCCTTGTGGATAATGAGGTTAGCAATACAACAAGAATGATGGTATAATAGAAATGTCATCATTGATAGGTTGATATGTTATCCAAACCATATTGATAATCTATACTTGATTGATTACTTAAATCTCCTTGAAAGTAGGAAGAGAGTCTTATCCCTAGGCTTAGGATATGAACTTGATTATTATATCAATATTCAGCGGTACAGTTGAGAAATGTATTTTTTGGTTATGCTATTTTCTTATTTTGATTTAAGTCTATTCCTATTCAAGAAATTTTAGAAGAGGAATCATGTTCCAGTAACCCAAAGTTGTATCAAGTGAAGAGGACTATGGGTGCAAAAGCACAAACTCTTCGCAAGTTGATAATGTCATCTAGTTTATGTACAAATGTAGTGAACATTGTAAACATGTGAATATTTGAGGTATATTAATGTGAGGTTTTATGATTTGTCTATGATCACTTGATCGTTACATCACTTTTGATTGAAACCCTAGGTTGATAATAAACTATTTGGTTGGCTTGTTTACTTGATTATTGATTGAAGAAAATAGGTTGGGATTAACCTATATGAAAAAAATTGATCATTTGATTGTTGATTATATCTTTGGTTGAGGTCATTTATTGTTGAAGATTTTACTTTTGATAAAGTTCATTTATTGATAAGATTATACTTTTGATGGGAATCGTTTATTGTTGAGATTACACTCTTGAATGGAGACTTTTATTGTTGAGATTGTACTTTTGAAAATAGAGACATTTGATGTTGTTACGTTATGTTTATCCATATGGATAACTTGGTTATTCTTGGGGTTAGGATAATCCATGGGAAAGGGTGTAACCTAGTTAGTCAAGTTATTATTCCATCATTTTCTTTCTAGATGGAATTTATGTAGAGTATGAATGGTCAAAACCAAATTGAGCTAGCAAGGCGGGTGAACAAATGACTCTTACTCAAAGTACTAGGTGATGAATTATTTGGCTAAAGTAGTGTAAGTTGCCAATATTTACACTGTCAGTTCACTGTGATTTGGGTTTACATATACTAAGTAGGGATTTTCATACATGTAGGCTATAGCAAATGTATCGTAGCTCTAGATATGTAGACCACAATACCATGCTTAAGGAGGGCTAGGATTATGAGGTTACCAAACCAATATCTTCGTCGAAGGGTAGGGCCATCTTACCAGTTTGGTAGATGTGTGGGGGACCGCAGTTAGTCCATGGTTGGCAGAAAAGCACTTGAGTGATGCTTCTCCTCATGCAGTTGGTGGGAAATATTTGAGGATGAATGCACTAGTATTGGGACAACTAAAATGTATGCACCAAGGAATGGGGACGTCTAGAATTTAAGCACCAATGTTGGGACATCTGGACCATTTATATCTTTGTAACAATAAGTTGTTAGAAGCTATGTTGTATTCATGTATCCATCTCTATAGAAGTTGTAAATGAGAAATGTTATCATGAAACTATGAAATATGGAATCACTGTTTGGGTATTCAAAATATTTTGTTGTGATGCAATGGGAAAGTTTGGAATGAGGTTAATTCAAATGTGCATATTGTTATGGAATTAGAAAATAAAATTTTTATTGCTAAATGTTGGCATCATAAATTATTTACTTGTGGGTAGAACATAGTAAAAATTATTGGGTAAAACAATGGGCATGTTACAGGAAGTAAAATAAATTTTCCTTAGATGTCAACTTCACCAAAATTGATGGTTTAATAGTTAATATTTATGTTTTTGGCTCTTTTGAGCATGATGATAAGGTCCTTTTGGGATTTTAAAAAACTAAAATATTAGCAGCCTTTTGGAACCATGCTTCAAACCCTTATTTGCAACTAGGTCCTTTGATCTATGATTTTGGTGAAACAAAATCCAATCTTGAATTTCTCAAGCCTTCTAGATGCTATGGAACAACTAAAAATACCTCCAAAATTAAACCAAAAAGTTGCAATCAATCATATCTCACAAGAACACGTATATGCAAACTAGAGTATTAAATATGCACATTTTTCTTTTAAACTATTATTATTCTGTAGATCATCTAAGGATGCAAGAGAAAATCATATTAGGTTTTCTTAGGAAAAATATTAGCAATAATTAGTCTCAAATATATCAAAAAATTAGGACTACAAAATGAACTATATTAGATAAGCTGGCTTTAATACCATGTTAGATTTTATAAGAAATGATAATATTATCTGAGATCTAAGGTCAATCATAGATCACACACATTCTATTCAATAGATGATCAAAAATCAAAATAATAAAATGGGGAGAGAATCCTATAAATAGATAATTCAAGAGACAAAATGGAATAGAGTATAAGCAATACTCGCATTACTCTTTGCAATTAAGAGAAGAGAGGTGAATAGTATAAATATAGAAAAAATAGGGGCATATACATCCAAGAGGTGTAATAACCCAAACTATCCAAAATAAGTGAGAGTTTTACCTACTTGGTAAATTCTAAATTGCATGGTTGCACCTACTCAAATGTACAAAAACTAATGGCTATGAGAGGTGGCATATAAATCCAAAAGAGGGCATGAGACTCAACTATCCAAATGTGGGTGAGAGTGACACATGTATTTTATGGATTATGCCATGTTTCCTCATGATAACCATAACCTAACAAATCTTAATAATATGTGTAGGAAAAAATAAATATCCCTATCATAAGGAAATAACTAATCTACACTAACAATATCCACAGTTCAAAGGATTTTTATCAAAAAGAGTTGAATAAGAATGTAACACCCCACCACATAACCCTAGAGGATGACACAAACACAACAGAAGCGTAACAATTTTTATTTTTTTAAGTGTTTACAAATAACAACAAGTAAAGTGAACTACACTTAACGCATACATCCTCTAAGGTACACGACAATGCTTACATTCCCATAATATACAAAAGTAAACTAATCCATATCATTAAATAGTACTCATGAAATAAATAAAATACATCCAAAGCATTAAACTCGCCTCATTAGATATAGAGTACATTAATGAAACATTCATAGATTGCATTTATTCAATATAGTAGTTACAAAGCTCATTTCCAAAATGAGGGAGATCATACAATAATGTTACAATAACAATGATACAAGAATCCTCCTCGAATACCAATGAGGATTAGTACAAATACATAGGAATCCAACTAATACAAAAGTACATAAGAGATGGAACATATCAATTGGAAGATCCGAGCTCTCCAATCTGGAAGATCCCGCCATCACAAACATGAAATGGGAACCCAACGGTGTAAGGTGCATGTTCCACCCAACCAAGTGGTACCTGAAGGCCCACCTCCCGTGCTAGGAGATAGTAAAAGGGCTTCTTAGGAAAAACCAACAACTTCTAGACATAGGCAACACTCAAAACTATACCATACAAGAATAATACGTACATAAAGGTTACATTACTTCTATAGTAAAATAATCAAGTATATCAACTGAACAATACATACTAACTATTGTCATAGGAGGAGTGTCATCAAAAAGTTGCATGGGTTACCTTGGTAGATCTTCCTAGGCCCCAACCCCTATCTTGGGTTACCCTGGTAGCCTCTCACGACCCCCGGTTCCACATGCAAACTGATGAAGAATCAATTATCTTTCAAAGGGACAAGATAATGATCTTTCCATTTCAGGCCTTCCCATCTCATCCCAAGTCTAAACAAGCCCTTGAGCCCATGAGTGAGGCACAATTAACAAGTTATATGATTTAAGCTACCTTCTCCCCTAATACATTTATTTAATTTCCACTGAATTAACTAACTCTCACATGAGTTACCCTGGCACCACTTTGTGTGTCGGCCCCCATTTAGAGCCACTCCCCTACTTACAACACAAGGATCTAATACACAAACTAAGGGTAGACAAAGTGCACAAAAACTGATAATAAATATCAACCATAATGCAAGAGGCAACACATCCCGTTCGTAGTTACTGGGTGTTTAAATTGAATTACAACCAAGTGCACTACCCAATAGAAATCAAAGGGCTAAACCATAAATCACAACAACCCCCTCATAAAATAACATCATATGGAAGACTTACATACATGACTATCCAGTTTCCCCAACTTACGTGAACAAAAGACATCATAATTAAATAAGCAATTTAGGCAAGTAATAAAAACTATCATTAGGATTTCCTAAATCTAATTTCCATTTCAAGAAAATACAATAACACATTGCCCAAATAAACTAACTTATTACAACTTCATTTACAGACAATAAAGAAATTAAATCCATTTGTTTATTTAATTTCCCAATTACATCTAAATAAAAATTAATTTCCTCTTTTAAAATATTTCATTTTAAAATATCTAACTTGTGCAATTACATGCACCTGTTATAGAAATATCCATTTAAATAAATATATATATATA